>JAGVVM010019484.1:0-41260 GCA_019149425.1 Psidium friedrichsthalianum
ATTTTAAGTTTGTTCCGTGCTGTCAATCTCATGACTACTTGAGGATAGAGCGAGAAATACAGGCTAATTTAAAGCGCTTCCAATCGACAGACCTTGCAATCCAGAAAGATTTGCATGGAAACTCAGCCGAGAGAGAGTTACTTTCAGGTAATCGAGGATTGGCCCTACTTCGATTCCGATGATGGTTGTATGTACCCGGGGTGTGCTAATTAGGTTAAGAGAAGAAGTTTATCGGAGCACACCATAGCAATTATGCATTCATCCTAGTTACAAAAAGATGTTATCAGAATTAAAGCACGCCCATGGTAAAAGGAATGAAGCGGATATAGCTAAGCATGTGGCTAAGTGTTTGACTTGCTACGAATCAAGGCAAGGCTCAACTTGTAAGCCGGGAGGGTTGCTATAGCCATTGGAAATCCTTGAGTAAAATGGGAGCACATATCATATGGACTTCGTGATGCGATTGCATGATCGACATTGTCACGACTCAATCTAGGTCCCGTTGGTTGACAGGTAATGAAGTCAGCCATTTCTTCCAGTAGGAAGGATTTTTGCATAGACAGGTATGTCGAACTCTATGTAGGACATCATTGTGGACTCAATTGTGTTGTTTGGTGACAACATTTTGACCGGACCCCAAGTTGGCAGTCGCCACGTTGGAAGAGGCCTACAGGCTGTGTTAGGAATGAGAGCTGTAATTCATATAGCCTATCACCCATAGATATATAGTCATTCTGAGGGGGCATTTAGACGCTCGAGAACATGTTGCGAGCTTGTGTTTCTGGATTTTACGGGTAGCTGGGAGGATCAATTGCATCTAGTTGAGTTTGGCTTACAATAATAGCTACCAGCAAAGCATCAAAATGGCACACCGTTACGAAGCACTTTAAGTAGAGCTTGTAGAACACCCTTATGTTGGGATGAAGTGAGTGAAAGGAGGATTACAGCCTGAGTTAGTATAGCAGTCGGTGGAAGCTGTAAAGTTATCAGAGATAGACTTAAGACGTGGTGAGAGTCGTCAGAAAGTTACTTGACAGGAAATGTAGACCTTGGGAGTTTCAAGTTGCGATCATGTGTTCCTAACGGTATCGCCAATCAGAGGAACGTCACCGTTTTGGTAAAAAAGGGAAAGTTAAGCGCCCTAGGTAGTAGGACCGTTTGAAATTCTCGAGCACATCGGAACTTTAGCAAACATCACCTCGCGTTGTTGCCAAGACTTGTGCAAGTGCATAATGTCTTCCATGTATCAATGCTAAGGACGTATGAGCCTGACCTATGCTCATGTGTTAAGTTTCGAAGAAATCAAATGGATAAGCGAGCAATCGTATGTGGAGTGTCTCCGAGGATCATAGACAGGAAGAGCAATACTTTGCGTACGATGATTCTATTGGTCAGGTAGGCTAGGGCAACATTGCGGTGACCGGAAGGAGCACTGGGAAAAGCAAGGAAGTTATGAGAATTTGCCATCATTTTCTTTTTGAAGAGTTTGTAAACAGTAGTCTAATTTCGAGAATGAAATTTCTTAAGGTGGGGAGATTGTGATGCACCCTAAAGTTCAAATTCAAAATTATAATAAAATTTGAATTTTTGTGGAAAAAAAGGGTCAATTTTTGAACGAAAATATTAAATTAGTTGGAGCGTCAGTCCGAAGTATGAATCTTACTTAATCGCACCTAGGAAAATTTTTCGTTCGCACCGAAATTTTTTCCTTCGCATTGAAACCCATTGTATTTGAATCCTCATCACATAAATTTCAAAAAAAAAATTCTCATTCCCCGCTCAAATTTTCACATGTTCAAAATTTGCTAATTACATTTTGTTTCATAAATTTATGAGCTAGAAGACAAGAATTTAAAATTTGATTTGAACCCTTTTTCTTTTTAGTTTCCCTCTTTTCCTATCGGTCAACTACTCCCCCAATTTCCTCCACCTTTTGGCCGTGCACCCTCCCATCTCCCCTTGACTTTTCTAAATTTTTTCTCCCCTTCACTGTGGTCGAATGATAACTTTTTCCCCTCCCAACCCCTCTCTCTCTCGTCTCTTCTCTCTCTTCTCTCTCTCTCTCTCTCTCCTCTCTCTCTCTTTTTCCTTTTCTGCCGAGTTCTTTTCCCATGAAGAGATCTGCCCCCATATCATTTCCAACCCACACTTTGTCCTTTCTAAAAAAAATTTCTACTGTTTTCACACGTGAACTTTTCCCCTAATCTCTTGTGCAGCCAGCTTCTTCTTCTCTTTTTTTCTTCTTCTTTTTCTCTTCTTCTTCTTCTTTCAATTGGTTTTTTTTTTTTTGGCTGCTTCTTCTTCGGTAGGGTCTTCACCTGTGACATCCTAAATTTCGATTGTCTGTAAGATAAATAATATTATATTTTCGAGGATTGAGAGATAAAAATTGGACATCAACCTTGAAAATCGTGAAATTGGCAGTTTAGCTTCAAAGTGTCTAAAGTAAGGGCAAATTGAAATTGCCCATCTCGCTCCCGATTTATGCTAGAATCCATGGCTATAGGGTGTTAGCAATTTTAAGTGAGGCTAGAAAATTTGTTCGGGTGGCATTCTGAGTTATTTTCCGATCGCGATTGACCCAAATCAGCAACGATTGAGCCCTTACTGATCCTAAAATTTCACGCGGAATTTTTGAGAAATGTCTCGTTGGTCATCTTTTTGACCATTTGACCAGTTTTGACCAAATAATTGAAGCCCAAGCTTTATCAGTCCAAATTTTTACGGATAGTCCAAAAATCATCTATTCGTTTAGCTTTAATTCGCTTTCAGTGAATAGTAATTTTAATAATGCCCTAGAGTATATCTGCTCTCTCTCGTCTCATATCTCGGTCTCTCTCTTATTCTCTCTTCTCTCTCTCTTTCCTTCTTCCATCATATCACAAGAATTTCTCATTCCTCTCTCTCTCTAGATTTTCGGATTTCTCTCTATCTCTTCCCTGCTGAATTTTAGTTTTCTTCTGCCACCAACTTCGATCGAGGTTGTCGACGAAATCCGACCGTTGGATTTTCATATTTTTTGGATATGTTGTACTCCTATCCGAGATGAGTTCATAGAACTTTGAATCACTTTGATCCGAGACCGTTTTGAACCTTCAAATCTGCTTTTTCCGTTTAGTCGAAGACGAACTTAGTCTTTTGTTACCCAAATTTTTATAGGGCTCATGTTGATATATGTTGACCCAGCTACCCTAGAGCTGTTATTTTCATGTGAAAATATTAATTTTCAGTTTGTGAACCATCCCGTTCGGACCCTTTGATCAGCGCATGATTTGGACGAAATCCACCGAATCCATCATCCTTTTTCGTCCGCGTCCGCCATCTGTGCGCCGCCGTTTCCCCACCGCTTTCTCAGCTCTGTTTTCAGCTTTGTTTTGGGTAAGTTACACTTCTATTTCTCGATTAAAATATTGTAAATGCCATGGACTAGCTCTAGGGTTCGATTCGAGGTAAATCGGTTTAGGAAAAATTTGCCGAAATTGGCGTATTTGTGCAATCGATTCTGTGATGTGGCTGTGGTATATTATTTGGGCTTGGTATGTTACTGTCTTGGCTGGATATAGCTGTTTGTGGTGTTGATGTGGTCCCGCGAGGTTCGGGTACTGAAAAATGGATTTTTGGGACTTTTATTCAAAAACTGGCCAATAGTGTTTTGAAATTACTGTCATGAACCTCCGAACACTGTTTCATGTGCTGCCCAATTTTATTTTGATTTGAAAGTGACAGTTTTGTGGGTCCCGTGTGGATCAAGTACCGAAAAATGGGTTTTTAGTCAGCATTTTATATGCTCAAACCCTCGGGCTCGAGCAATATATTTTATATTACTATTTCAAATATTTGGGGCCGTGTTCGTGTTCCAAATAATGTTTGAGGATGGATTGGATGTTGTTTTGCTTTAACATTCATTGATTATTTATTAATCGAGCCATTGATTGGCTGTTATTTGAAATCTTGAGATTAGTGGTCCTAAATTGGACCTGATTTGATATTTTCTAGCCCTGCGTTTTGAATACTTGAGTTGAGACCTGAGAGTTGGGTCTGAGGGTGTTTGGTATTTTGAGAAAGGATTTAGAGGTTAGCTTGTTGAGATTTGGTTCTCATAGGTGATTGCCCTTATTTTTCAGACACCCTAGAACAATAAGCATGGTAGGGAATCATAAAATTTGAATATCCAGGTGGCAGAGTACCCAATTGCCAAGAACAATTGATAGTGAATCGATAGTTGCTGATGGATGTAGTCGCCTTGGGTTTGTTTGTTGTTGTTAATATTTGTAACGCTGATATTCAAGTGTAACATGGAGACAAGATTTTATGTAATATTAGGTGTGTATGGTTGCGCTAGTCCTTGTTCATAACTTGTCAGTGGTAAGGTATTGCTACTTGCTAAGCGCTTATTTGGAATATTAAGGTTTCAAGGTCGGCAACTGTCGTTGTGCACATGTATCGACCGTTGTCACGTGCTTCGTAGAGGTTCGGGGCATGACATCACCTTTTCTTTTCTGCTGTTACCCGGTGCATGTCCTCTTCCTTTGTCTGTCGCTGAACCGCCTCAGCCACCCAAGCTTCCCCGTCGCCGCCGTTTCCTTTGATCACTTCTCCATCTGTTGCCTGCCGTGCTGTCCAACTCGCTCCAGCCACCATCTTCTACTCGAACAGCCGCTGTCACCACCTTGCTCCAGCTCACACCACCACTATTCCTCCACTTTGTCGTTGTCAATTGTCACAAGTTTCAACACCGAACCTAAGCTCGCACCAGCTCATCGCTGCGAGCTACGTTAACCCTTCACTCGAATCACCTGCTCCTCTCGTCACCTGACGCCCTCCACAGCTCGTGTCACTACTCTGTCATCCAACTTGCATTGTCACCATCTAGCCTGAGCTCGCAATTGTCGTTGTTCCTCCTCCGTCGCATTAGCACTCCAGTAGCCCCCCTATCTGTCACAACAAGCCCAGCCACCAGGTAGCTCCTTTGCTGAAGCGCCACCACGAGCCACCTCGTGTTGTCGTTACCCGTCATCGTCCCAGTTACTATTGCCACCATTGCTCGCCATCGTTGCCGCGTCGGGCAAACCAATCTGCCTTTACATGTCGTTGTTGACGCGTGGTGAGTCGGCCTCTAATTCTCGGCTAAGGCGTTAATTACGTTCGAGATTTATTTATTTAATTAATTAGTTTAATTAGATATTCAAGTAGTTTAATTGTGGCCAGATTAGCTAGAGACGGGGTTTAGGTTAAATGGCAACAATTAAAATAAGTTAGATCGAGTAGCAAGGTGGTCAGTGGCTAGTCGAAAATTAGACTGACCGGTTAACTGAATTGTGAATGCGAGTGAGTGATGGACTAGAGCTGAGCAACTGGTGAATTGTTTGGCTGATTGATTGCTAGTCTAGAAGCCATTGGTGGTAGTTTTAATAATTAAAAATTGCTATGATGTTGTTGTTACCGATTGCTTAAGGTCGAGATCGACGTCTAATTGTCGATAATCAAAGTGACTTATGTTTGACTGAATAAGGAATTGGTTATTCCGTGTTTAGTTATAAATTGTGAATTGACTGATCGTTTAATATGTGGGCATGGTCACATAATGGGTTTTAAAATCCGTGCTAGTCGTACGACCAGTGCAGTCATACGGTATTTTCATGGTAGTTCCATGTCGTGCCAGTTGTACGAATCTTACGGACTATCCAAGGACACTTCTAGTCGTAATGTTTGGTTACACCAGTTGTGTGCAGTTTTTTCTTGATAGTTCCGTGTTGTGCCAGTCGTGTGAATGTTACGGACTATCAGAAGACACTGCCAATCGTAGTGTTTAGTCACACCAGTAGTGTGTAATGAGCTCTGTGACCACTCATATTGGATTGCAAGAGAAAAACTTGAAATTTATTGGTATGTTGTAAATATATGGGCTGTTATAGCATATTGTCGTTTGGGACGCTTGAGCGAATCATCATCTTATCCGGGCTTAAGTTACTGACTCACTGAAATTTATTTCTCACCTCCGTTGTGGTTACCATTTTCAAGTCATAACTGATGCAGAGGCCCGCCTAGTTTTGAGTTCCTAGCAACCAGTCGTTTCATGTCATATCCCATCCATTGTAGGCATCCCCAACGAAGGATTTTGACTACCTAGTAGCTCACACCTTCAAGGCCTGGTTCCTACATGACGATGACGTTCTTTATGGCCCACTTTGTGGATTTGAGGGGCCACCCAACCAGACTCTTCATATCCTTGCTTGGGATCCAATGGATCTTGACACACCAGACGGAGAGATATTGGACCTCGAGCCTGACACTGAGGCCGGTCCTCCCATAGAGTCCGACACATCCATCGAGACTGACCACTCCGAGGTCTCCAATGATATCCCCATGTCTCCATAGCTGTAGGAGAATGGTAGTCCCTTTTTGGATTCCGAATGATGATAGATGAGGGTGGAGTGGACCCTTTTTTTTGGAATAGATGAGTAGCTAACCCTTCTCGACTCACCTACCTTTTTGCTGGTGTTAGAGAGCCGCCCTAAAAAATGGGGTTGTATATTATATTGTATATCTGCTTTAATGATGTATTAAAAATATATGATTAAATTAATGGAAATAGAATTCCCTACTTTTCTATCCCTGTTTGTCTAACGGTCTAGGAGTACTAAACATTTCCGCATGCGTAAAATTTTTGTTTGGTCATTAGCGCACCTGGGATGCTAATCTTTTCGATCCGAGGCATTTTGGTAGGGATGGTATGTGCTTGATGATTGGGATGTGACATCCTGTGTCTCTAGGGGAGAAAGCGCCAGAGCGAGCGATGGCTTTGCGGGGAAGGCTTTGACGGCGATAATATTGGCTCTTGTGTTTCCAGCTCTCACAATGGCTTTGACTTGGTCCATGGCGGTACTGATTTTGCTCGAAATAATTATGCTAGAAAAGAGATGCGAAGAAACCTGGCTCTCTCTGGGTATATCACCCAAAACTCCACTCGGAACAACAGTAGCATTATCTTGGCCATCATTCAATGACCACTGGGGAGAACGACTCTCACCAATGATGCTGACTTGATTCTTGATTTTTGCCATATACTTCCTCAAATCGAACCACAAATAGTCCCATTGGATGTGCCAAAAATATGTCTCGCAAAAAAATGCCCGTAACAAAATATCTTTCATCGAGAGGCATAGAGCTTTCGAATTTACTGTTTAAACGGGTCTTGTGACAAATCCCAATTGTGCTTGTTATACTTTGCGTCATTCAATTTGGGCCAAGAAATCATTTCTATTCTTTTAGGCTATTTCGTTCATGATTTTATAGCTATTGTGCATAGAAAGTTGTTTTTGTGTGAACTAAGATTCAAAACTAAGTTTGTTAAGCTTTGTTTTTCTTCTTAAGATATTTTATGGGATCACTGCCAACTGTTCTAACTGTTCTAAAAGCATGTTTTAGCACAGCTGACAATTTCACATCAAGGTCCTAAGTTGAAATCCTTTCAAGCCCATTTGCTTTCCCAATTAAATATTTTCACAATTTGTACTAGACAAAAGACTATACTAAGGGTGAGGGGAAGTAATGATATTATTAATTATTAAACTTCTCATTCATCTAATAGCTTAAATTTTGGAACAATTAACAGTGGTCTTGGAAACTCTCACAAACTAATTTCATATTAAATCGTGCATTCACTAACAGATTAAGTTTTCAGAACAGTTAACAATATTTCAACAAAATCTCACATTGCTTTCTTTTCTTTTTTCTTTTCCTTCTTTTCCTGTTCTCAGCTAATTTAGCGAGGGTTACTAGCCAACCCTTGCTGGTCACAGAGAGGGCCATGACTCTCCCAATGGCCGGCAAAGGCTTTGCGACCCTTGCTCATGTCTGATGATGGTCATTGGCCCTGGCCTCTGACGAGGAAGGAGGGCCAAGGTAATAAAAATGAAAAGAAAAAAAAATAAAAACGAAAGAACTATTTTAAAAAAAATTAAAAATATTGTCCACATCAGCACAAGTGATCTTATTTTGGCACCATCGACATTCAAGTTAGCGATTTCCGGATAAAAGTGACCGAATGGACTTAATTGGCAAAGTGTCGTAAGGTTTATAATTCAATTGACAAAACTGAAAATATGGGAATGAATTGAGCAAAGTCCAATAGAGTTTAGGGTTTGCCAGGCAATTTTTCTCATTATTCATATGGGCTCACATGAGTCAACTTTTCTTTATTGTGAAGTAATTACAATGAACCCATATAATGTAATGCAATCTGTAATAAATAAATAAAAAAAATAAACAGGTTAATTGACCTGGATCCAGCAAAGTTTTGAGTCCTTGTCTTATTGGCATTGGGCGGTGCATGATCCAAGCGGGCTTTCCTCTCAACTTCTAGGATTCTTTCCTCTACGCGGGCTTATTCCTCGCTTTCCACGCGCTACCGTGTTGCCCTTTGGGCAGTGCACGATCCAAGTGGGCTTTCCTCTCAACTTCTAGGATTCTTCCTCTAGCGGGCTTATTCCTCGCTTTCCACTACATGATCCAAGGGCTTTCCTCCAACTTCGGATTTCCTCTACGCGGCTTATTCCTCGCTTTCCACGCGCTACCGTGTTGCCCTTTTTTACCACTCCACTACCGAGAATCAAGGAAAAAAAGAAATATAAGAACGTGATAGCTCGTGAACACGTCAACACATGAAATAAATTGGAGGTTTCACGGTAGAAAAAGAGGAAGGTCACAAAATCAAGAATCGAAAGTGTAAGGCAAGCTCAAGAAAGCTCGTCACTGCTTTTAAATTCACCAGATGCTGACGGTCTTGGTCATTTATAAAATATAATACAGTCATGTGTAAGAAAGCGCCAGAGCGAGCGATGGCTTTGAGGGGGAAAGCTTTGACAGCGATAATACTGGCTCTTGTGTTTCTGGCTCTCGCATTGGCTCCGACTTGGTCAATGGCGGTTCTGATTTTGTTCGGAATGATTGCTGCTGGAAAAGAGATGAGAAGAAACCTCGCTCCTGCAGTTGATCCTCTGGCTCTTGCCCACCCAGATAATGGTCTGGCTCTTCTTGCAGTTGAGGCTGCTGGAAAGGTGAGAAGAAAGCCGGTTAATTTTTCTCTGCACCTTTGGGATTTGGATTGCTTCGTCAAACTTCTTTTACATTCATCCGGTGGTATCGGTCCTCTGCTTGCAGTTCGAACCCTAGAAATGCTAAAAATCGTTGGAACGTTGCAAATCGTCTTTGATTATTAATATTGTACGCCGGGCCGGTTTAGTACTTCTGCTTTCTCCTAAAATTTAAAATGTTATTTAAATTTCTAAAGTATTATGATAAAAATTACGTGTGAATTCATGTGTTGACATTTAAGTGTACGAATGTTTGAATATTTCAGATTTGAGCTAAAGTCAAAGTGCGTGAGTCGTAAGATTCATGTGCAGTTCTCCATCGGAACCACAAGATGATTATTGTGATTATTATATACTTTGGGCCAGATGTAGAAGACTTTGGTCTAAAAAACTATGTTTACCATGTGAAGCGATTAGGTTTCCTTGGTTTGACAGGAATCATCTCGGTCACCCTCTGGACTCAAGCGATCAGGGACAGACACTCGCGCAAAAATCACGCATGTAGGTGTAGGGATCTCAGTCTTCGAAGACGATGAAGATCTCGATGAAGAAGATCTCCAAATCAGTCCAATAGGCGTCTTCTCTAGATATTATGCTTTCAGTACACGATATTTTGAAGAGCTTGCTTGGTTTGGTTCGAGAAGTAGAATCATTGTGAAATACACGGATCTCCTTTGCAAAAGATTGGTAGATGTCTCCGTCCCGGAGAACTGACTTTGCTTGAATACCTGATTCGGTATGTAGAACTGGATGGGAATCTCGGGCGGGAAGTGGACATCAAGCGGCTTGTCGGAGAACTGATTTTGCTTCGGAAGCTGAAAGAGAACGTCAAGCGCAGGGAGCAGCTTGTCAGAGAACCGATTAGGCTTCCAGAGCGGAAGGGCTTAAAGATTCTGGAGCGGATGGACTTGAAGGACTTAAAGGACTTAAAGAACATTCGGTAGGAGATAGAGTACTTAAAGAACATCAAGCAGTTTGTCGAAAAACCGATTGGGCTTCGGAAGCGGAAAGGACGCTTTCAGTACACGGCGTCTTGAACGGCTTACTTGGTTTGGTGCAGGAAGTGAAAAAGAAAAAAAAGAAAGGTTGCTGAACAAGAAAAAAAGAAAGGTTTTTGCCCACGTTTTTGCTGGTACGAGGCCAGATCGTGGAAGAAGAAGTTGCTTTAAGTGATGAGCGGAAGTTGAGGGATGATGGTGAAGTGAGTGAACCATCCACGGATCGTATTCAATTCGGTTCTTCATCTATTTCTTTGATGATGAAACTTGTAAATAACTTATTAGTCTGGATGGTGAAAAACTCACTTATGCTTTAGTGGTGTACTCCATCTCCCGAAGTTACTTTGCATCACACAATTTCAGCTTCTTCTTAGTCTCACCATACATCAGTTACAGATTCACACGTAGCATTGACATATTGTAAAGGAAAAGTAATGTAATTGATTTAAGTAAAATGATCCCAAGAAAAATTCTTAGAGGAAAATATATTTTTCTGAAAAAAGGATATCGTTATCTACGGGTTTTTGAAAATGATCGAGGGCTGTAAAAGTACATCATTCTAGGTAGCTGGCCGTGTGCAGGGGTAGGAGGAACTTCTCATTTGGTAAATTCTGTGACGTCCCTCAAATCAGTGACTAAAGGACAAAAAGAAATTCAATGCTTTTGAGCCACCTTTCTTAACTCCCACTTTCCTTTCTCAAATTTCAGCTGAAGAACCCCATAAAACTCCACGTGCCCTGGACACTTTCTTCTCTCTTTTCTACTGGCCAAGAGCCCACGTGCTCTCTTTAAACCCCACTCCCATTTTCGGTTAAGCTGGAAGCTATTGTTTGGCCAAACTTGCGGCTGAGCAACACTTCCCCATGCACATAAGACAATTCTGCAATGATTTTCTCACCATTGACTCTACTCTGCACGCATGAAAAGAACTTGCTGTAGCTATTTTGTCGTCTCATCTCTCGGCTACTCTCTGCTGGAACTTCTGCTCTTCTCAGCTGCCTGTGAATTTTTGCTGCCGCTGCTTGCTCAGTTGCTACTATGGCTGCTGCGTTTCTTCTTCTCGGCAGCTGGAACTCCAACCATAGCTGCTGTCATTGCCTTTTCCTTCAGCTTCTGGACCTCCTTTTTTGTTCGTTGGCTGCTATTTTCTCTCGGCTGGTGCTATCCCAGCTGCGTTGGAATTTGTTGCTGCCAGTCCTTTCTGTTGCGGTCACCGCTTAGCTCGGCCACCGCCCCATTCAGCCGCCCGTTGTGGCTCGAGTACATCGCTACCTTGGCCCGAGCTCATTACCGCTTGGCCCGAGCTTGATCGTCGTCTGTGCCCCGAGCTCGTTGTCGCTCAGCCGAGCCACCCTGCTACTGTCGCTCGTCCCAGTTCACCGTTCAACCGAGCCGCGATCGTTCCGTCGGCCCGAAGCTCGAACTCTATTTTTGGGTGAGCACATTTCTAAACTTGACTTAGAATGTTGGGTATGCTAGGGACTGGTAGGAAAAAATTTTATGATGAAAAATATTAAATTCCTTGAACGTAGAATGTTGATAATTTGCTGATAGCTATAGGTATAAATTGGTATTTTTGTGGATTCTAGAATTTTTCATATGTGCCGAATTATTTGCCCTTGAACCAGACGACTTAGAATGAAAACCAGGTCCTAAAATGCGAGTTTTTGCAACGTGCGATGCTTGGTTATTTTATTCGAAGTATTTTGAGGTAAATTATGTGCTCATGCGAATAATCTTGAGAATTGGATGTGGCAAAGCTGACTTGCATGAGTATTTAAAAGTCGAGTCAATTGAGGACTTTGTGTTGCTCATATTTGATCTGCATATTGGCATGAGACATGTGCGTTTGGTAGAGTGCGTAGAACCGTGCGGGATGGCCCGGCAATGTCTAGGGGGCCACCAGGAATGCGGGGTGATAAGGAGGTTCTGATCGTAATGCTAATTGAGCCACAGTCGTTGCACTTGAGCCTGAACGTGCTCGGCACGGGGTAGCTAGAAAGACAAGGGTGCCAACTTCGGTGTGATTAGATACGAGTTGAGGCACGGCCTGAGACGTTTTGACGTGGTCGGGACCAGAAGTGCTATTGAGCCACCGGTGGGATTCAGTCCGGAAATACTAATGAGCCACCGGAAACCCCAAGTGAATCATTGAGCATCTACATTGGCATCTGTTTGATCTGAGGTCACAATATGCATGCCATGATTTACATTCTAGTAAGAAGTGCATGATGCTTTCTAAATTAAGTCTAGACGTGTGCTTGATGAGTTTCGACTCACATATTTTTGGCTGATCGCCATTTTGGACCCTCGACCATGGACTTGATTATTCTTAATATCTAAGGAGTCCGATCCGGAGGAGTGGTCCTTGCTAGAGGACAAGTAGTCCCGATGATGCTATAATTTTGACTTTGGGCCCCTTTTTTATCTTGGCCAACTTAGGTGTCTGAGGTTCAGATGATAGTTTTTCCCACCTAGGATGTATTGAACCTCTAATGTTTGCTATGCTTAGAATAAATCATACATTCGCAATAGGATGTACCTGAACCTGTACGATAGCAGTCGTGGCTGATGGTATTAATCCGAGATGGTGTTGTTGATGTTGAAAGGTGTGATTACTTGATTCTACGCTTTTGCACAAATTCGCACTTGTGAAAGCTGTCGTTGATGCCAGAAGTCAATAACCTGGACAGGGAGAAAAATAGGAATAGCTAGGACAATATGCTTTATTGGTCAAGGTAAGGGATGTTGTTGCTTTTAAGACTACATGAGATGAAACAAAACTAAATTTGTCAAATGAGGCCAAAGAAGAGAGAACAAGCATCCAATGAGGACATTACCTAAGAACTGATAATGACTTTCCCAATGAAGCAAAAACTTGTCAAATAAGTAGTAACAAGACAGAAAAGCACCACAGGCCCCACTAGCCATATCAGAAATTTTAGAGCGAAGTGGAAAAGAAAAAAGAGCAGTGGGGGGGGGAGTGTGACGGGGGGGGGGTTATGAAAGAGCAAAACAGGGGGGAGGGGAAAGGAGGAGGAGAAGGTGGAACAAGGAGATAGGGGGAAGTGAGGGGAAGAGAGGTGTGTCCAGGGATGAGAACGACCAAATCAAAGAATTGAATGTCAATGACAAGTTGCTTTTGAAATTTGCAATGGAGAGCAAGATTAGAGAAGCGGCTCACAGTCGTCTCGACGATTTCTGCATCGGTCTTCACAATCACATCAGGTAGAATATACAGTAACTGTTTTGCAGGTGGCTGACAAAATACGACATATCCCTCTCGAAACCACTATCACTCATCGTTTCCCTATTGCAACCTTCCTCGCTATGTCCTCCAAACCTGAATTTTTCCCTTCTAGCTGTTGTTCATTTTTGGGCTTCAATGTTTGTGTGTAGAGAGAGAGAGAGAGTAATGTAACTACCTACCTCTCCATTAATTCTTCTATGCTTCATATTCGTGACAAAGACGAAGGATATAGATGTATGGAGAAGTACCTTGGAACTCCTTAAAAAACACCAGAAGATAGAGTTTAGCTGCCTTTCAAGTCAGTTACATGTAGAGGATCAGAGCTTGGAATGGAGTAGATTTTGGCCCATACCAAGGAGCATAGCGTGATCCAACGGTTCCAAGAAGAGGAAGAGCTGCACTTTTAGAGTTTGAATGCATTGCACCAATCTGGATGCAATGCAAGGCTTGAGGGTTGCATTTTGATTTTCATATGGTTTACATTTCTCGCATCTTTAATGTTTTTAGTTCCCATGTGAACAAGCCGCAGCCTGGAAAAGCAGTTTCAAGATACAGTTGAGGTGTAAATCAGTCCATACACCCACACCCCAAAACATCCCTGCCTTTCAGTTGGGGATCGGGGGCAGGCTACGACAACTGAAAGAGCACTCAGATGCCAAATAGAGTTATGGATAACACAGACCAGCCATGCATCATACAAATGAAGAAGTACAAAACCAATATAGAGAAAGGCAGAACATAAACAATAGCAACTGGCGAACGCACTAAATTAGGTTAAATATCACAATACAAACTCAATTGTCGATGTAGTTGCGGTTGAATCCGTGGTTTGCCGTGGTTAATATTTGGTCCAGAAGTTCGATTCCTGCTTCTGAGCGACAAAAGTTGAAAAGTTCAATAATTGGTCAGATACTCTACTCCTAAACAGTTAGGGCCCAAAAGTGGGTCTTATGCATATATTAACTGCATTTACTAACCATGTTCACCAACAGCAGACTCGAGTAATTTGACTAGTTCAAGTTTTTGCTTTTTTCCTTCTTCGAAGCAAAACTATTGGATATTTCAATATGTTTTGAAATGTTAAAAGATACTATTGTTGTAAAGGTTTTACTGTCATCAATTCGTAACATTTTCTGTTCTCCATTAATATACAATGGTTCTATAATGATTTTGCAACAGTCATATAATGGTCGTCTTAATGACCAGCTCAGACTCAGAAGGAAAGCCTCAGAAGCTAACGAGCTCAGAAGCTAACAAGCTTCGAAGGAGAGCCTCAAAAGCTATCGAGCTCAAAAGCTGACAAGCTTAGAACGAGAGTCTCAGAAGCAATGGTCTTGTAATGATTTTCTTAAAAGCTCATTCTTAACAACTTTGTAACATCCAACTTATTTCTTCATAAATCGTCCTTTATTCTACAACGGGTTTCTAATGGTTTTCCAATGGCTCTATTTTGTTTTAAATATAAATTGAACTTTAAGAGACAATCTTCAATAGGAATTACCTAGAGGATTTCCTTTGATTATGTTCTTTTTCCTTGCTAGGTTATACAAATAACATTGCTCCTGTTCCTTCTAATATTTAGTGCGGAATATAAAAGAGGTTTGTTGTATCTTGGGATGATAGCCGCTGGAAGCCTTACGTACCGAGTTTCGTACTCCGAGGGCTGAATTATCCGTAAGGACAGTGTTTGCATGCCTCAGATGATTCTTATTCTCGCCTAAGATAATTCTTATTACTTTATAATTTTTCCATCTTTTTTACCAACAATCTTAAGGATAAACTTCTAATGGATACTCTAGTTGATGCCAACACCATCGCTGCCACCCGAGATGCATCTATCTCCGCCACTCCATTTGCATTGCCACAACAATCACATATGCCCTATGCTAAACCATTTCCTGACATATCAAAGATTAAAGTTTTTAATGGCAACAACTTCAAAAGGTGGCAGGAAAGAGATTTCTCTATCCTAGCTTTTCCACTTACAGAAGTCAAACCAACTGAAAATAATCTACGAGAACCGTGGGTACATGATAATAAGGTATGTAGGCACACAATTATCAGTACGCTTTCTAATGGATTGTTTGATGTCTACTGTCCATACAAGGAAGCAAAACAAATATGGGAATCCATGACTACAAAGTACACCTCGTGATTGGAAATTATTATTGATGGGAAATGTCCGATGATAAGAAGATCAAGACACAAGTCAATGAATATCACAAGCTAGTAGAGGACTTGAAAGCAGAAAATATCAATTTGCAAGAAGAATTTGTTGCAGGTTTGCTGATTGAAAAATTGCCTCAATCGTGGAATGAGTACAAACAACAACTCAAGCACAAAGACAAGCAATTGTCACTTGCTGATCTAGTTGTTCATATTATCATTGAGGACACAACTTGCAAGGAGATCAAAGCTGCCAAAGCTAAGGAGATTGCTACAAGGGCAAATTTGATGCAAGGCAAGCCTCAACGTCTCCAAAAGAAGTAAAATAACAAAAAACATGATTACAAACCCAAAGTTACTCAACCCACCTTCAAGAGGAAAGGCTCTTGTTTTGCTTGTGGTAAACTAGGTCATCGTACAACACAGTGCAGAAAGTACATAATGGGAAATGACAATCCTGCTAAACCAAAGGTTAATTGGTTTAAGTAGATGACCCTTATAACATCATTGTTGCAGTCATTTCCCAAGCCAATATTGTGGCCAATGTGAAAGAATTGGTGGTAGACTTAGGTGCTATGAGGCATATTTGTGTAACAAAAATACCTTTTCCTTCTACACACCAGTAGGGAAAGGAGAAGAGATTATTTATCTAGGCGATTCAAGAATAGTGCAAGTTGGTAAAGAGAAAGTCCTTCTCAAACTCACATCTAGTAAAACTTTGGCACTGAATGATGTACTGGATATCCCTAATGTGAGGGTGAACCTGATTTCAGTAGCTCTTTTGGGAAAGGTTGGGATGAAGGTGTCATTTGAATTTGACAAGATTGTAATGACAAAAAATAATGTCTTTGTGGGAAAGGGTTATTGTAATCAGGGGCTTTTTGTTCTTAATATTTCCAATGTTAATAATGATAATGCTATTTCTTTTGCTTACTTGGTTGAATCAATTGATTTGTGGCACGGTAGATTAGGACACATTAATATTTCTTATATTAAGAAAATGCAACAGCAAGTTTTAATTTCTGAAATGAAAAATCAAAATTTTAATAAATGTACTAGATGTGCCAAAATAAAATCAACTAAGAGGCCTTTTATTTATGCAAATCGAAAATCTGAATTGTTGAGCTTTTTTGATACTAATCTAGGAGATTTAAAAGAAAATATGACTAGAGGAGATAAACAATATTATGTGACTTTCATTGATGATTATTCGGAATTTACTAAAGTTTATTTACTTAGACAAAAAGATGAAGCTTTTGATATGTTTCTTTTATATAAAGCTAAGGTAGAAAATCAATTAGAAAAAAGGATGGGGAATACGTCTTGCATAATGAATTTTGTGAAAATGAAGGAATAACTCATGAAGCTACCCCTCCGTATTCTCCCAAATCAAATGGTGTAGCAGAAAGGAAAAATAAGACATTAAAAGAACTGATGAATTCTATGCTTATTAGTTCTAAAGCTCCTAATAATTCATGGGGTGAAGCTATATTATTTGCTTGTCAAATTCAAAGTAGAATACCTCATTAGAAAACCGATAAAATACCTTATGAGTTATGGAAGGATTATTTTCCTAATTTAAAATATATGAAAGTGTGGGGGTGCCTTGCTAAGGTTTTGCTTCCTAGCTCTGAGAAATGGAAAATAGGCTCTAAAACATCTAATTGCATGATCATTGTTATGTTGAATATAATACTGCGCAAAGATTTGTTGTATTAAAAGGTGATGTCCTTGATAGTAATACAATTGTTGAGACAAAGAATGCAGAATTTTTTTAGCATATTTTTCCATTACGAATTGAAATTGTTTCTTCTACATCTCCTCATAAGAATGATTTTGAAAATTCAAATAGTGAATTGCGTAGGAGTAAAAGAATAAGGAAAGAAACTTCTTTTGAAAAAGACTTTTATATTTATCTTATTGATAACGACCCTTTAAGTTATTCTGAAGCCATATCATATAGAGAAAGCAATTTCTAGAAAGAAACCATAAAAATTGATATTGACTCTATTTTACAAAATAAACTTGGGAATTAGTTGATTTACCACCAGGTGCGAAACCGATTGGTTGTAAATGGATTTTTAAGAAGAAAATTAACCCTAATGGTTCTATTGATAAATATAAAGCAAGATTGGTCGCAAAAGGTTTACTCAAAAACAAAACATTGATTATTTTAATACCTTTGCTCCGGTAACAAGAATTTCTTCTCTATGTGTTTTATTTGCATTAGCTTTAATTTACAAATTTGTTGTGCACCAAATGGATGTTAAAACAACTTTTCTAAATGGTGATTTAGAAGAAGAAATTCACATGGTGCAATCTAAAGGTTGTATTCTTCCTAGCCAAGAAAATAAAATTTGTATACTTCTTAAATCCTTATATGGCTTAAAGCAAGCACCAAAACAATAGTATGAAAAATTTAATCAAGTTCTAGTCAGTAATGGATCGTTTTCCATTTGAGTTAATAAATGTGTGTACACGAAAACTGTTGATGGTGAATGTATAGTTATTAGCTTATATGTTGATGACATGCTTATTTTTGGTATGTGTATTGATGTTGTGAGTGAAACAAAATGTTTCTTGACTTCGAAATTTGATATGAAGGATTTGGAAGAAGCTAATGTCATTTTGGGAGTTAGAATCGTAAAAAGTGATCGCGACCTGATGCTTACTCAAGAACATTACTTGGAGAGGTTACTTAGAAAATATGAGCACTTTGATGTCACACTTGTAAGTACTCCTTATGATTCTAATACCCAATTAATGAAAATAAAAAAGACAGTGTTGTTCAATCTAAGTATGCTTAGATTATTGGGAGTCTGATGTATTTGATGAACTATACTCGACTTGATATAGCTTATGCTATATGTAGATTGAGCAGATATACACAAAATCCTACTTGTGATCATTGGACAGCCTTGAGCAAAGTAATGAAATATTTGAGAGGAACCATAAACTATGGTATCCTATATAGTGAATTTCCCACTATATTAGGAGGATATGGTGATGCCAACTAGATTTCATATTCATACTAGACAAAATCCACTAGTGGATATGTAATCACCCTTGGTAGAGGTGTTGTAACATGGAAGTTAGCCAAACAAACAATAATTGCTAAGTCTACCATGGAGTCAGAGTTTGTAGCTCTCAAATTGGCTAGTAGCAAGGCTAAGTGGTTAAAGAATTTCTTAGTAGATATTCCTTTGGGAATGAAATTGACACCTCTGTGTCTATGTATGGTGATTGCCAAGTAGTAATAGTCATTACAAAGAATAACACTTTCAATGGTAAAAATAGACACATTTGGTTAAGGCATGATGTGATAAAGCAGCTGCTTAAAGATGGAATAATGTCCATTGATTTTGTAAAGTCAAAAGTGAATTTGGCCAATCCTTTGACTAAAACATTGGGAAGGAAATTAATTTTTGATACATTGATGGGAATTGGACTTAAATTGGTTGAGGAAAATCAATAGTGATGGTAACCCAACCTATGTGATTGGCGATCCCATGAATTAGGTTCATATGGGTAATAGCAAGTCACTTGTTGATCTTGTATACACCGTAAAATTTATGTCCCTCCTAAGGTGAGTATAGTGCAAGACTGCAAGCAAAAAGAGGTTGAGCTAAGATCTTAATGAATTCTATAGCTATTATTAGTGGTGTATTAAGCTACAGAATACACTTAATGGAATCACCTATATAAGTGTAGATTGGGCCGCTCCTATGAGATTTTTGGTGAAAATCTCTAGAGCACTTATGAATAAACCAAGAACGCACATGGCCTATTAAAGCAAAACCGCTCGAACAACAAACCTTGCGGGAGTGTAATGTGATTGGTGAAAATCAAAAACCACAAAAAGGAATTATTGGTTCATAGAAGTTTCAAACTTCACCAATAATTTCATGAGTTATATTTCATTCATTCTAGGGCTGGTTCATAGGCTAATAAGCACAAGTTCCAATGATTATGCTCCAATAACCTAGCTTTATTTCAATTTTATCTTTTCAAAACTTTTTGAAATATGTGAGAGATTGTTGGATATTTCAGTATATTTTGAATTATTAAAAGCTATTATTGTTGTAACAGTCTTTACCGTCATCAATTTGTAACGTTTTCTGTCTTCCATTAATATATAACAGTTCGAATATGATTTTTCAATGGTTATATAATGGTCGTCTTAATGACGAGCTTAGACTTAGAAGGAGAGCCTCAGAAGCTGATGAGCTCAGAAGGAGAGCCTTAGAAGCTGACGAGCTTTGAAGTTGACGAGTTCAGAAGGAGAGCTCAGAAGCTAACGAACTCAGAAGGAGAGCCTCAAAAGCTGTCAAGCTCATAAGCTGACAAGCTTAGAAGGAGAGTCTCAGAAGTAACGATCTTGTAATGATTTTCGTAAAAGCTCCTTCTTAACAGTTTTGTAACGTGCGATTTATTTCTTCATATTCATCCTTTACTCTACAATGGCTTTCTAACGATTTTTTAACGGCTCTATTTTGCTTAAATATAAATTGAATTTTAAGAGACAATCTTCAATAGGAATTACCTAGAGGATTTCCTTTGATTAAGTTCTTTTTCCTTGCTAGGTTATACACATCTTGTTCCTTCTAATATTCAATGCCGAATATAGAAGAAGGTTTGTTTTAATTTGGGAGGATAGCCAATAAAAGCCTTACACAATGAGTTTCATACTTTGAGGGCAGAATAATTCTTAAGGACAGTGCTTGCATGAATCAGACGATTCTTATTCTCGCCTCAAGCGATTCTTATTACTTCATCATTTTTTCCATCATTTTTACCAACACAAATTTCAGTAAAATAACAATCCTTGAGAGGAGGATGACCGGAACGAAGTTATAGAATGGCTATAATATTCCTCCTGGACATGAGCTTATCAGTAAGTACCTGAGCAGAGGCGCATGTACATGTGCATGTCAATGCACACATGTTTGCATGCCTTAGAACATAAATCATAAATTCATAATAAAATTCACCTGAAAATTTTCAGATAAGCAGTGTGGCTGACATTATTAATCCCATGGATGGTGCTATTGATGTTGAAAGGCCTCATTTACTTCACTTCTAAACTTCTACACAAATATTACCGCACTAATGTGAAATATACAGAAACATTGATGACCTGAAGTTTAACAACCTGGACAGGGAGAAAAACAGGACATAGCTTGACAAAATACGCTTTACTGGTAGGTCATAGGCGAGGATGACGTTGTTGCTTTTAAGACTACATGAGATGAAACAAAACTAAATTTGTCAAATGATGCCAAAGAAGAGAGAACTAGCATCCACTAAGAACATTACCTGAGAACCGATAATGACTTCCCCAGTGAAGCAAAAACTCATCAAATGAGTAGTAACAAGACAGAAAAGCACCACAGGCCCCACTAACTATATCAGAAATTTTAGAGTAAATAGTGAACGGCAGAACATGAACAATAGCAACTGGCGAAAGCACTAAATTAGGTTAAATATCACGTTAAAAACTGAATTGCAGATGTATTTGCGGTTGCATCCGTGGTCTGCCGTGGTTAATATTTGGTCCAGAAGTTCAATTACTGCTTCTGAGCGACAAAAGTTGAAAACTTGAATGCATAATTGGTCAGATACTATACTCCTAAAGAATTAAGGCCCAAAAATGGGTCTTATGCATATATTAATTGCATTTACTGAGCATGTTCACCACCAGCAGACTCTTGGGTAATTGGACCAGTTCCAATTTTTGCTTTTTTTTCCTTCTACAAAGCAAAAACTTCAGTAAAATAACAATCCTTGAGGGGAGGATGACCGGAACCAAGTTATACAATGGCTATAATATTCCTCCTGGGCACGAGCCTATCAGCAAGTGCCTGAGCAGAGGCGCATGTACATATGCATGTCAATGCACACATGTTTGTGTGCCTTGGAACATAAATCATACATTCACAATAAAATTGACCTGAAAATTTACAGATAAGCATTGTGGCTGATATTATTAATCCCGCAGATGGTGCTGTTGATGTTGAAAGGTCTCACTTACTTGACTTCTAAACTTCTGCACAAATATTACCGCACTAATGTGAAAAATACAGAAACATTGATGACCTGAAGTCTAATAACCTGGACAGGGAGAAAAACGGGACATAGCTAGAGACAATATACTTTACCGGTAGGTCATAGGCGAGGATGATGTTGTTGCTTTAAGACTACATGAGATGAAACAAAACTAAATTTGTCAAATGATGCCAAAGAAGAGAGAACTAGCATCCAATGAGAACATTACCTAAGAACTGATAATGACTTTCCCAATGAAGCAAAAACTTGTCAAATAAGTAGTAACAAGACAGAAAAGCACCACAGGCCCCACTAGCCATATCAGAAATTTTAGAGCGAATAGTGAAAGGATGAAATAGTCCTCCAATTTCTAAGGATAGTAGAGCTTGAGGCTTAACAAGGATTCAATAACCCTTGTCAGTTAATTCAAGGTTAAATCTAGTTTAGTCCGCTTAACTTGTACCCTTTGTTCAATTTCATCACCTTTTTCTCTTGCAGTCAAGTCCTGTAACTTGCTTGATTTCTGAATTTGATCGTTTTGTGACCTATCACTACTTGCTCCTTTAAATGTTGAGTGACCATGCTAAGTGGACACACTTAAATTATGTGACCTAGCACACGTATGATAAAGTGAAGTCTATTTTTTCCTCTTTCATATGAGAAGTAATAAGTGAACTCTTTTATCTTATCATCTAAATATACTCAATCGAGAAAAATTTAAAAATGAGGAGAATAAAAATAAAATACTAGCAATGGCACATGAACGGTACACTAGGCAACCAAAATCTGGGTAGAGTGCCATAAGCATTGGCTCTCTCTCTCTCTCTCTCTTCCCATCAGGCATCAGCTCTTAATATGGAAGATTGTCAGATTGCAATTACAACATTTCAAAGAGGCAAGCAATAGTAGGAGACGAAAGGATCAAATTGCACATGAATATATCAAGCACGTTAAGATAAGAAAAGTTCGAAAGACCATCAAAATTTGACTGAGCCCACAATATGAATTATCAATGAAGAATTTGACCCAAAAAATGAAGAATTTGCCATCCAACAGATTTTTTTTAAGTAATCAGAAAAAAAAATGTGTTGATTAGATAGATAACAAAACCTCAATTCCAACGCAACCAAGTGCAAACCATTCAATCTTGATTTACATTTAAAAAAAAAAAACAACTATAGGGCACCAAGGGGAAGTGAACCCGTGTGCAAAAAGAGCCCAAAAAATTAAAGCCACATATGCGAGTCACCACTACACCAAACGTGGATTACTTCAAGCCAATTTTCAAGAAAAATAGAACTGAAAGATTGCTCTCCATCAAAATCTCTCTTGTTACGTACCACGGAAATTAACCAAAAGAATTGTTAAATCTACCTCTCGAGTTTGAGCCGTGTATGAGACCCGACCCTCCTTATTTTGTAGAACAATCCTTCGTATTGTAGGGACTTTCTTTATTTTTCTGCCATTCAACAATCCTCCATCCATCTTTATAAAAAGGTGAGAGAACCAGCTGATGCAAAACCACCTATCACCCTAAATTCAAGTGGAAAAATAGTTATGCAGAACATGCCTCTGAACAAATATCCCTTGACCTACGCTATTGTGGGCTCCATAAGTCCAAGAAGTCGCAGCTTAAGGCGTATTTGTTCGGAGACATGTTTTGCATAGCTGCTTTTCTTGGTTGTCTTGCATCAACCAGTGCTTTCATCCTTTTATAAAGATGGACGGAGGATTGTTGAATGGCTCAAAATAAGGAGGGTCCTACAGTTACGAAGAAGTGTTCCACATAATAAGGAGAGTTCCTCCAAAATAAAAAGAGTCCCTACTAAAATGTTCCTCGTGTATGAACAAGATCTGCGCAATCAATTCTCATTTTCATTATTTTTTCATTATTAATTCTTTATTGTTTACTAATATAGAGGACACAAAGGCTTAGTCATCCAACTGTATTGGGACCTCGCAAGTCTTGGGCCATGGATGTAAATGGGCTTTCTTAACCCTTTCAATCCTAACCTCAGCAAGCTCAATCTCAAAAATAACTATACTGCGGCTTCATTTGCTTAACGAAAAATAATTTTCAAGAAAAATTTTTTAGAATTTTTTGGCATTTAGTTCATAAAAAATAAATTAGTTAAGAAAAAAAAATTCATCAATGGAAAAACATCAAAATGAGGAAAATGAATTTCATTTTTTTAAAAGAGTAAATCATTTTCCCTCCCAAGAAACAATGGCAATGATCGCTGAAGGCGTCGATTTTAATATCGGCGGAACGGGAAGCGAGGAAAGCGACTCAAGCTCGTGACCGTAATCGAGATAGGATGTTCTCGTATGGCTTTTCTTAAAAAAATCTCCGTTTCTCTCTCGCTCTCTCGGCTGTGAACGAAGATATGACCAATTCCTGGAGTTAGAATTCAGTTATAGGAAAGAGAAAGAGAAAGAGAAAGAAGGACGAATTCTATCATTAGATGATGAATTCTCGCGCGTGATCTTCTCTGTTTCTGCTGCGCTAAGCTCCTCCTCTCGCGCGATGTGCGCAAATCAACATGGAGGGTCCATTCGTCTTGCGCCACGGAAACAACTCTTAGAAAAATAATTTCTGGATGTTTTCAGCCATCATTTCACGAAAAATAAATTATTCAAGAAAAATATTTTTCACTCAGCAAAAAAAAAAAAACATTTCCCTCATCTTTCTTCACTCCTTCACATTATTTTCTTTTTAATTATCTTTACAAACAATTCCTAATTTTTAATATTCTAATATTTTTTTTTTTTTTTCCTTTTCACTTTTTTCTTTCTTTGCCGGTCACTGGCCAGCGACCAGCCGTAGCCGCTTGCCCAAGGCCGGCAAGATGAGCTCGCCCGAGGCTGGAGAGCTCGGCCTCGCCAGATTCGGTGAGGTAAGCATGCCCAAGGTCGGAGAGCTCGACCTCTTACAAAATCAATGGGAGTGATGCACCTGGTATTGATCGGAAGTATTTGCAAGAACGATGGAGCCCATTAATACATCTAGCGTATGTTATTTTCCTTCCACAATTCACAGCTCATTTATCCTAGAAAAATTCTCAATCTAGATTGACATAATCAATTGACCATTACTTGCAAAGGTGAATCAGATAGACGATCATCGGAGTCCTACAGGGTCACAATCATTCTCCTCATTGTCTATTGCATAATAATGCAACTTCTTTGGCCAAAATATTTAGGAATTTCTAGTATACTTTGAAGTAGAATCCAATTCAAATTTCAGTGTCTCCAAAGACATTTTCAGATTGCAGTCCAAAATACCCTAAATGCGTTAACTGAGGCCGCTTTTAAAACTTTATATCTACACTCTTGTACAAAGGATACTCCATAGAGCGCCTTATTGATTAGGTGGTCAAAGCCATATTTCTAGAATTTTCTAGAAATCAACAGCTTATTTTGTTGTATTTCAATAATAATAATAAAAATGAGCACAATGGCTGTCCATCTCGACAAAGTGCTCTGGTATTTAACATGGTTTTCGCTCTGCTGGATACATAGATTCCAAAGTATGACGCTTGAAACTACTATTTGAACAGGCGATTCTAAGTCAAAACGACACATTGGGTACACAAATTGGGCATAACACTTTCTGCCCCGGTCTCTTGCATACTCACGCCACCAAAGAAACAAGAAAACACTTCTTTTCCATCTTGAAACCTAAAACAGTCAAAGAAGCTTAAAATGCTGAACAAAATGCCGCAAGAAATACATGACTCAGACTCATAGAGTTACCCCTCACTTCATCAAGAAAACCTAAGATATTCTTACCATGTTCTCATTTGGCGGCATCGAGAATCATGTTCTGCTATTTTGGCTTGCCGTAGCTTCTGAAACTTGGGATACATTTACATCAGATAATGTGTCCCGCAACATATTCACAACCATGTAGGAGTAATTAATGTAAATCATGAGTGGAAAACGACAAGGAAGTACAATTTCGAACGAGAAGATGGCCAAGATTTCCACTACTTCAAAGTCTGCCCTTTGAACCTCCAATAGCAAGTAAAAAGGGACAATCTTTCCGAGGAGGAAATGGAAAATACAGCACCCCCAACAATTACAAAGCTCAGCCTTCGGATTATCTACAACAATTAACAGGTGCGGTAGAAAAATAATCGTGAAAAACAATGGAATATTCATCAGAGTCGGACTTTTACAACAACTAATTTTTCACTCGCGTCCTCAGGGTAATCGATTGAGTGATGCAGGGGAATTAATTTAATCAATAAAAAGCTCTTGCTTGAAAATTATACAATTCCAAAAAGAGAAAAAGTTTCATCTATAGGGATGCTGGGCTCAATTTGCGGATACTATATATCGTTAGGTAATCGGTAACCTTTATGTTTCTTTATTGTAGAAAGCCACGTGTTCGTAGTCAAGAAAAGTGCGTGGTACATTCTTGATTATTATCATCATACGTATCAAATATTAGACTATTTAGGGTGCATTTGTTTCAAAAAAAGTATTTTTCTGGAATTAGTTTTCCTGAATTTCACCCGTATGGTGCGGCAAAAAATGACTTAATCAAAGAAAAGCATTTTTTTGGTTAATGAAAAATTCATGTGTAAAATTAGGAAACTGAGTTTGTAAATTTAAAAAGGTTAAAGTACTTTCTGGATTTTTTCCTAACAATTTTTTTATTTTTTTTTTTATATTTGATTTCATATTTTTCTATTTTCATTGTTTTAATACTTTAATTTTAATAATATTATTTATTATTTATTTCTATTTTTCTTTTATTTTCATTTTTCTTTCGTTCTTTTTTTTCCCTTCCTCATTGCAACGTCTAGCGGCAGCCATGGGTCACTCAAGTCTTGCCAGATTTGACAAGCTTGAGCTCGCCCATGGCCGTTGCTGGCCATCGCAGTGGAGGAAGATGAAAATAGATAAAAAGAAAAAAATAATAAAGAAATAACTAAATAAAATATTTAGAAATAATATTTTTTTTTCTTGAGATAAAGCTATGAGATTGACTCAATTTTCAATTGAGAACCAAACACCAGAAAACATTTTCGGGTTGGGGGATTTTTTTTATACTTTTAATAAAAATTGAATTTGGTTTTTATTTTTCAACTTTATTATAATGTGGATCACCTAATACGCTTATGAAGAAGTCATCGATAACCTAGTGCATTTTCATGTACCATGTGTTTTCTTTTTCTCTACCTCCCTCCATCATATCCACCTAAATAATCAAATACATTGGTGCATTGAGATGCGGCCAATACTAGCTTGAGCAAGATAAATGAAACCAGATTGAAGGTAGTGAAATTAGACTGCCAACTAGTGAAGATGAGCTCAAGAAGTTGAAAACGAAATCCCACACGGCCATGTAGGATTGGTTGAAACAACATTTTCACAGAGGTCGAAGATCTTTATGTAGAAATCATGAAGATGGATCCTGGACATCCTATCACAACAAGGAAGGGCAAGGATCGTTGCTCACGATCTAAGTCCCGAATATTACAGCTTCAGCATTGGTTGTGGGTCATGATCATTGGTCCCTTCTCCGCAGCCTTCGGCATGACATGAGGAGCTCCCCGGACGAATTCAAATGGCCAAGACACAGCCGACGTGCAGCAGGGTGTGCCTGGCTTCTTGGAGAGTTGTCTCCTCTAGGATGAGTGCATTGCTTTTGATCAAGTCATTCAGCTCAACGGCATTGTGCCTCTGAGCTGCTTCTAACAATCTTGGGTCCGTTTGAGGGGACATATCTGCCCTGCTAATTAGAACTAATATTGACGAATCTGCACAATATAGTGACCAGGCCCTCCTCTAAGCATGAATCCTGGTTTTATTTGTTGGAAATTGCTTCACCATGGGAACTTTAAAATTACAACACCTATGCTTAATTTCTTCTTGGATTAATCATGGATCTTTTGATTTTATCTTTAATATTCTTCCCAATTTAACATGCCAAAAACTAGAACGAAGAAAAGAGAATGTCCATATGTCTGGAAATGAATGATTCATTTCCGTCAAAAGGCATGCTAAGGCCCCAAACCATACAGTACTTAGCATAGGTCCCAAGGAAAGATATGTACGTAAACGGAAATCCTATTCCAAGGGAAATGTACGATGAGTCGGTAGAGAAGATATTTGTTTTCTATTAAAACCTGAAAGACGTCCCTTCCGCTTGAACATTCCCCCAAAAACATCCCTTTCTCTAGTTATTTTCACATTCATGTGTATATTAACTCTTCAATAGAGATTAACTATTCGATTCAACCCAAAAAACTTTTCTCCCGACTCTATGTTCACGGCTTGTCTCATATCCATTTCAATTAGTTTAGTGGGTGCTCGTAGGTATTAACATTAATTCTTCCACCTGCTCTTACAGACAAATTCTCAACCTCACAAAGATGTTCTCTTGATGGCCAATTCATCTGAAGAAACAAATCCCAATGAGTAATTAGAAGAAAACTCGGGCAACCTCATCTCACATCCGTGAAGTTACAGACATGTGATACGGTCCGAGCGAAGTGCATTAGTCCAAGAGGTTTTCTGAACGAGATAGGCCATGCTTTATCGAGGAATCTCCTAGGGAATTCTAGAAGGATCCTAGGGGTGGGTAGCATTGTAATTGTGCACTCTTGTATTTATTTCGGGTAGATAGTAGTTGGGGAGATCTAATCTCCACCGTTAGATCAAGGGAAAATCTATGGATTATATTGTACGAGAAATTGTATATAAGGGGCACTTCTCCCCCTCGTTTGTATCAATTCATCTCACGAGTAATAGAATTCCAGAACTTCTCTCTCTAGAGTGTTGTAAGCTAAGCAAGTAACGCTGGCTTGGGAAAGTTTTCCTAAGGCTGCACTAGCGATTGAGTCTTGATTCGATCGGGTCATGACACATGCAATAAACTCAAGACACATTTATTAGGAAAATACGATACAATGAATCACTCGTAAACACTACAAAATTAACTGTAAAGAATTAAGGACGGCAAGTCCATATCTGACCTTGTTGAACAAACTCCGCCCATAAAGCTGAAGACTTGCATTTCTTAGCTCAACCTCAACGGAAGTGCAATACCATTATTACCAATGACAAATTAGGTCCTTATACTATACATATCCCCTAGGATATTAAATTGAGAAATCCTTTTCAAGTAGAAGTCTAAAGCTAGTGCCACCCACCTCTGTACCAGTAGCAGAAGAATAGATATCGTCAGCGGCAGCACACTTAACAATTCCATGTTTTTTAGACCAAACGCTTTGTCCGGTAACGTGAACGGCAGGTAATACGTGTAGCAATAGTAAGTTTGAACCATTGTGGTCACAGAGAGCAATAGCGGCAGCCTAACGGGGAGACCTCTAGTGAGGCAAATGATCATCTGGACCGACACCAAGAATCCGAACGTGTTGTCGCTCATGAAGACAATGTATGCAAAGTCCCTGCCAAGAGGACCAATTATCCAAGATGCATAGTATCACTGGAAGCCTTTTGCGAAATTATGATCGACTTTTGTAAGAAAGCTTGATGGTTGAAGCACACCTTGGTAGGTCGCGCTTGCGATTAAAAGCAGATATTTTCTCCATTTTTGTTATAGCTATTGTAGTTGCCAAAGCAGCTATTAGATTAGTTATTGTTTCTTCAATTTATCGTAATAGAAAATCAACTCGCATCAATCAATCAAATTTGTTGAATCAATGAATAAATAAGTAGTATTGATTATATATTATTAATTATAGAAATTAGAATATTCATCAATTCAAATTAACATGTATAATATGTAGGTTTGAGAAAAATGTAAGAAATCAAAGTATCTTGGGCCGATCTCATGACTCGATCCGGAATTCAATTGATTAGAAAAATTATGGTAAAATCCATTGAATCATCTCTTTTTCTTTGTTCAAATTATTCGATTGGGGACTTGACAATGATTAAAAAGCATTTGCCACTGCTTGGCAATCTGATTGACCTTCCTCCAAATTTGATTGGGTCCTTAGACTATACATATAGCCTAGGAGATTATACCCAGAAATCCTTTTCAACAAAAAATCTAAAGCTAGTGCCAATTGCCTCTGTGCCAGGAGAAGAAGAATTGACATAGTTACCAACAGCACACTCAACAATTCCACATTTTTTAGACCAAACGCTTTGTCCAGTAACATGAATGGCAGGAAATATATGAAGCAATAGTAAGTTTGAATCAGTGCAGTCACGGAGAGTAATAATGGCAGCCTGACGGGGAGATTTCTGGTGAGGTAAATGATCATCTGGATTGACAGGAAGAGTCCAAATGTGTTGCCACTTATGAAGAGAATGTACACGAGGTCCCTGCCAAGAGGACGAGTCACCCAAGATGTATAGTATGTGAGGAATCCTTTCATTGAATTATCATCAACTTTTATTGTAAAGCTTGGAGGCTGAAGCACAAATTGGTAGGTCGTGCTCGCAATGAGTGTGGCAACAGCTAGCAAGGCACTACGTATGTCGCCTATTGACTCTTCCATAGAGACTAGCCCTGAAGCGGGCAAGTTTGATCTTCCTCTTTCGTGTTTGGCTCCACTTGATGGGATTATATCTTTCATCTCTCTATCATTAAAAACAGGGGATTGGGTCCTTAGACTGTACATATCCCCTAGGAGATTAGACCGAGAAAGCCTTTCCGAGCAAAAATCTAAAGCTTGGGCCAAACGCCTCTGTGCCAGTAGAAGAAGAATTGACATCATCATTGACAACACGCTCAACAATTCCACATTTTTCAGACTAGAGAATTTGTCCAATAACGTGAATGGCAGGTAATATGTGAAGCAATAGTAAGTTTGAACCAGAGCAGCCACAGAGAGTAATAGCGGCAGCCTGACGGGAAGATTTCTGGCGAGGCAAATGATCATCTGGATCGACAGCAAGAGTTCAAATGTATTTCCTTTTATGAAGCCAATGTACACCACGTCCCTGCCAAGAGGACCAGTCACCCAAGATGCATAGTATGCGAGGAAGTCCTTTGTTGAATTATCATCAACATTTATCATAAATCTTGGAGGTTGAAGCACAGCTTGGTAAGTCGTGCTAGCAATGAGTGTAGCGACAACTAGCAGGGTATTGCGTATGTTGCCTATTGAAGAGGGTGAGCTTGATCTTCCTCTTTCGTATTCAACTCCAGCTTGTGCACTAATTTCTTCGGTCTCTATATCATTAACAATGACAAATCGGGTCATAGTATATATCCCCTAGGAGGTTAGGCCGAGAAAGCCTTTCCAAGCAAAAATCCAAAGCTAGCGCCAATCACCTCTGTGCTAGTACAAGAAGAATTGACATTGTTGCCGGCAGCACGCTCAACAATTTCACATTTTTTAGACCAAATGCTTTGTCTAGTAAGGTGAACGGTAGGTAATACGAGAAGCAATAGTAAGTTTGAACCATTGCAGTCACAGAGAGTAGCAGCGGCAGCTTGACGGGTAGATCTCTAGTGAGACAAATGATCATCTAGATCGACAGCAAGAATCCAAATGTGTTGCCACTTATGAAGCCAATGTACGCTATGTCCTTACCAAGAGGACTAGTCATCAAAGATGCATAGTACGCAAAGAAGCCTTTTGTTGAAATATCATCAACTTTTATCATAAATCTTGGAGGCTGAAGCATGGCTTGTTAAGTCATGCTAGCAATGAGCGTGGCGACGACTAGCAAGGTGTTACATACATCGCCTATCGACTCTTCTTCTTGTTTTACAACAACAGATTGGGTCCTTAGATTGTACATGTCCCCTAGGAAGTTAAACCGAGAAAGCCTTTCCAAGCAAAAATCTAAAGCTAGCACCAACCACCTCTGTGCCAGGACAAGAAGAATCGACATTGTTGCCGGCAGCACGATCAACAATTCCACATTTTTCGAACCAAACGCTTTGTCTAGTAAGGTGAACGGCAAGTAATACGAGAAGCAATAGTAAGTTTGAACCATTGCAGTGCAGTTACAGAGAGTAGTAGCGACAGCTTGACAGGGAGACCTCTGGTGAGGCAAATGATCATCTAGACCGACACCAAGAATCCGAATGTGTTGCTGCTCATGAAGACGATATACGCAAAGTCCCTGCCAAGAGGACCAGTTATCCAAGATGCATAATATCGCTCGAAGCCTTTTGCGGAATTTTAATCGACTTTTGTAAGAAAGCTTGGAGCTTGAAGCACGGCTTGGTAGGTCGCACTAGCGATGAGCATGGTGACCACCAGCAGGGCGTTTTGTATGTCGCACATTGACTCTTTTTCTTTTCTCAAATTTTTTGATGGCAACCGTGGTGATGTTAGAGAAGCATTCGGTACTCGTTCTCCATCTAACTGACGACTGTTAGCTCCCTGGATATCGTCCTCATCTAGTGTTGGAGTATTCCGTACTCGTTCTCCTGCGGCGGTAATTTCTCCCATCTTTCTATCTTCTGCTCCCCTTTGTGAGAGATCTAAGATTGAGACATCTAGAGGCGTCAAGCCTTTCATTCGAGACGCAAACATCTACGATCTCGCAATCCATGGCATCTGTAATTTTTTTTCCATCTTTGCTTTGTACTCATTAATTTTTTTCAGATATTTGGAAAATACAGAAAAAAAAATTTGGATATTGTAGGGATACCAAAAAAACACTCATCAGTGAAACGATGCGCCAAGAAAAGTTCGATAAAAATAGAAAGGGAACCTGCAGCTAGATGCAAGACGGTATTGCCTTTGTGGTCCTTCTGATTGAACCCCTGCTCCTTCTTGTGCTGCTTAAGATGCTCCACCAACAGAGCGACCGCGTCAAACCAGTTGTTCATGACGGCATAACGCAAAGGGATTCTTCTCTTCCTTCCCTTCACAAAGCATAGGTGTTGACCCACCCTCACGAGCTCCCTCGCTATAAGAATTGAGAGAGAGTGGGATACCAGGAGGGGATAGAGGGAAGAAAAAAAACAGAAGAAAAACAGGAGGAGGAGAGAGAGAGAGAAGTAGAGCCGTGAGGGTGAGAGAGACGGAGAAGAAAACAAAGAGAAGAAAAAGGAGAAAACTAGGGTTGATCGGTTCCTGATCTGATCCTGTTCCCTCAAGAATTGGGAAGCGGACCGGAGGTCCCGGTTCCCAATTAAAATAGAAGGTTATTGAAAATTGTCCTACCTCGCGAAGACTGAGTCGCCGCTCTCGTGTGAATCTGAGACACTAAGAAAAGCTTTTGTAGGTCATTTCACCTTTCCGTGGGATAAAGCTTTTGTTGTACTTGTCTTCTTTGCCTGGACTGATGATGGTCCTCTACCTCTTCGTAAGAATGATGAGAGTGTATTGTGTTAAAATGGTGGAACCGGTCCTCTGCTTGCAGTTCCACCCAACAAATCCTAAAGGTCATCCGGGATGTTACAAATCTTCTTTGACGTGGACGATCAAACCACTGAATTTTAAAAATCCCAGATCCTATCAAAACTCCAAGCACTAACCGATATTGTACCCTGGATCCAAAAAACTATGTTTACTATGTGAAGCGGATTAGTTTCCTTGATTTGACAGGAATCATGTCCTGGAATCGTGTTCTTGACTTATGGAGTTCAAGATACTTGCGATGGATTCGGAGATCATCTTTACAGGAAATTGATAGATGCAGGGATCACAGTCCACAGAGACGATGGAGAAGAGATCGAGCAGGAGCAAAATGAGGCAATTAAGGGGTCAATGATTTTGATAGCCATCCTCTCCGCGGATTATGCTTCCAGAAAACGTTGCCTCAATGAGCTGGTACAAACGTGCAAGTGCAGAGAATTTTTTGGACAGGCTATTATCCCAATTTTCTATGATATTAGTCCCTTCGATGTAAGACACGGGCTGGGGATTTTGGAGAGGCCTTCAATCGACATTTGATAGATGGAGTCAACCCAAATACCATCAAAACATGGAAGGACGCTCTACGGGAGATCAGCAATATACAGGGATGGACTATGCTCATGTGGGTTGATTCAATATTTGTTGCTTCATTCCCTACTTTGATTTTTGTATAAATTTTGTCATCCTCATGCTTCATCGTTCTGCAGGCACGAGTCAAATACCATCAAAACATGGAAGGACGTTAAACGACATATCGTGAGATTAAGAGGATGGATCCTCAATCGGGGCTAAAGGTTTCACTTCTGGTTTCCTTATTTCTTTCCTAGATAAATGGAAAAGAAAAGTGCAGAATGATGTGAAAATGAACCCAAACCTTTCTGAATAAATACATACGTATTCAAATCCTTAATGATCGAATATTTAACAGGTTGAAGTTATAACAGTTAACTCCATTAAAATGGCCATTTGAAGATGACTTGACTTGTGACATATCTGCAAGTCAGACCCCAGCTTGGTCGAACATGCTCTGTTCATTCTCCCTTGGCTACTGGCTAGAACTTATGTTTTGCAGATAGCATGATATCAATGTCAAATTTGCCATCTGCATGAAAGGGAAATCGACTGTGATTCCCATGCCCATGTGGGTTGATTCGATATTTGTCGCTTCATTCCCTAATTTGTTTTTTACCTTTTTTTTTTTGGGTATAAATTTGGTAACTTTCTTGTCATCCTCATGCTTCATCGTTTTGCAGGCACGAGTTCGAGCTCGTACACAGAGTTGTTGATGATGTTCTGCGGGTGTTGAAGTATGACAATATTGAAACGGAGGAACTAGTTGCACTCCTTAAAGAACACCTGGAAAATATAGTTTAAGCTGCCTTTCAAGTCATTTATGTAATAGGATCAGAGCTTGGAACCAAGGAACATAGCGTGATCCAAAGGTTCCAAAGAAGAGGAAGAGCTGCACTTTTGGAGTTTGAATGCATTGCACCAATCTGGATGCAATGCAAGGCTTGAGGGTTGAATTTTGAATTTTCATATGTTTCCCATTTCCTACGCTTTAGTTTTTTTTAGTTCCCATGTGAACAAGCAGCAGCCTGGAAAAGCAATGTCAAGATACAGTTGAGGTATAAATCAGTCCACATACCCATGCCCCAAACATCCCTGCCTTTCAGTTGGGTATTGGGGGCAGGGTACGATGACTGAAAGAGCACTCGATGCAAAATAGAGTTATGGATAACCCAGACCAGCCATGCATCATACAAAGGAAGAAGTACAAAAACCAATTATAGAGAAAGGCAGAACATGAACAATAGCAACTGGCGAAAGCACTAAATTAGGTTAAATATCACGATACAAACTCAATTGCAAATGAATTTATGATTGAATCAGTGGTCTGCCATGGTTAATATTTGGTCCAGAAGTTCATTCCTGCTTCCGAGCAACAGAAATTGAGAACCTGAATGCATTATTGGTCAGATACTCTACTCCTAAACAATTAGGGGCCCAAAAGTAGGTGTTATGCATACTAACTGCATCTACTAACCATGTTCACCAAGAGCAAACTCTCGAGTAATTGGACCAGTTCAAGTTTTTGCATTTTTACTTCCACGAAGCAAACTTCAGGAAAATAACAATCCTTGAGAGGAGGATGACCGGAGCCAAGTTGTAGAATGGCTATAATATTCTTCATGGACCTGATATTATCAGTAAGTAGCTGAGCAGAGGCGCACGTACATGTGCATGTCAATGCGCAGGCATGTTTGGGTGCCTTAGAGCACAAATCATACATTCAAAATAAAATCACCTGAAAATTTACAGATAAGCAGTGTGGCTAATATTATTAATCCCGCAGATGGTGCTGTTGATGTTGAAAGGTCTCATTTACTTCCCTTCTAAATCTCTGCACAAATATTACCACACTAATGTGAAATATACAGTAACATTGATGACCTTGAAGTCCAATAACCTGGATAGGAAGAAAAATAGGACATAGATAGAGACAGTATGCTTTACCAGTGGGTCATAGGCTAGGATGATGTTGTTGCTTTTAAGACTACATGAGATGAGACAAAACTAGTTATGTCAAACAAGGCCACAGAACTCGCATCTATAGAGAACATTACCTCAGAACTGATAATGTCTTCCCCAATGAAGCAAAAACTGCAAGACTGCCATCAAAAGGTGAGATGCGCAGGTCCCTAACAGATTCGATACTGGAAGGGGGTCATGATATCTTCGGTTTTGTGGGATATATCAAACTCATCTGCACATTTACTCATAAAAAATGAAGTTGGCATTTATGCTAAACAAACCCACTACTCATGCCAAAGTCCAGAAATTTCACCTTTGTGAGCGCATCCCTTATCGCTATACTAGATAGTCGTCGTGCTATAACTAACATTTGACTTGAACACATGCATCAAATAGACGTGCACCCTGCACTTGCAGCTCGGTCTGTAAAACACCAATGCAAAGGATAATATCTCACAAGGCATTGCATCGCCTTGTATCGTATGTTAAAAGTTTGGAGAAGTGGATGCATATGTTAAAAGTTTCGTGCATATACAGCTTCGCAAGGCATTGCATTGTCAGTCTGAAGCCACAATGCTCGTCTAACGAAGACTCATAAAGCACCACTGGCACCATTAGCCATACCAGAAATTCTAGAGCGAATAGTGAAAAGATGACATAGTCTTCCAGTTTCTAAGGATAGTAGAGCTTGAGGGTTAACACGGACTCAATAGGCCATGTCATTTAATTCTAGATTAAATTTACTTTAGTCCTCTTAACTTGTACCCTTTTTTCAATTTCATCATCCTTTTCTCTTGCAACCGATTCCTCTAACTTGCTTGATTTCTGAATTTGACCGTTTTTCTGACCTACCACTACTTGCTCCTTAATGATGTGACCAAACACATAAGATTTAGTGGTCTACTTTTTCTGCTTTCACATGAGAAGTACTAAAAGAACACTTAAATCTTATCATCTAAATATACTCAATCGAGAAAAATATAAAAATGAGGAGACAATAAAAATAAAATACCAGCAATGGCACACGAACGGTACATTAGGCCACCGAAACCTAGGTAGAGTGCCATAAGCATTGGCTCTCTCTCTCTCTCTTCCATCAGGCATCAGCTCCTAATATGGAAGATTGCTAGATTGCAATTACAACATTTCAAAGAAGAAGCAACAGTAGGTGACGGAAGGATCAAATTGCACATGAATATATCAAGCAAGTTAAGATAATCTACAGAAACATTCGAAAGACCATCAAAATTTGACTGAGCCCACGATATGAATTATCAATGAAGAATTTGCCATCCAACAAATTTTTTAAAAATAATCGGAAACAGAATGTGTGGATTAGACAGATAACAAAAGCTCAATTTCAACAATTCAATATTCATGGAAAAGAAAAAGAAGAAGGAATAATCTACTATAGGGCACCAAGGGATGTGAACCCGTGTGCAAAAAGAGCCCAAAAATTAAAGCCACATATGCAAGTCTCCACTACACCAAACACGAGTAATTTCAAGCCAAGTTTCAATAAAAATAGAACTTAAAGATTGCTCTCCATCAGAATCTCTCTTGTTCCGCACCATGGAAATTACCAAAAGAAATGTTAAATTTATGTCTCGAGTTTTAGCCGTGTACAAGACCCAACCCTCCTTATTTAGTAGAACAATTCTTTGTAATTGTAGGGAACCTCTTTGTTTGCCGCCATTCAACATTCCTCCATCCATTGTTATAAAAGGGTGAGAGAACTAGTACCACTGATCACCCCAAATTCAAGTAGAAAAACAACTATACAAAACATGTCTCTAAACAAATATCCCTTAACCTACGCTATCATGGGCCCCATGAGTCCGAGACGTCGCAAGTTAAGGCATTTTTCTTTAGACGCATGTTTTGTACAACTGCTATTCCACTTGAATGTTTTATAAAGATAGATGGAGGATTGTTGAATGGCCGAAAATAAAGAGGGTCCTATAGTTATGAAGAAGTGTTCCATATAATAAGGAGAGTCCCTACAAAAATGTTCCTTGTGTCTGAACAAGGTCTGCATAATCAGTTTTCATTTTTATTATTATTTTTTATTTACTATTTTTATTAAAGAGGACACAAAGGCTTAGTCATTGGACTGTATTTGGACCTCATGACTCTGGGCCATGGATATAAATGGGCTTTCTTACATCTAGCCCCTTGAAATACCAACCTCACCAAGCTCAATCTCAAATATAATCATACCGCGGTTCCTTTTTGTTTCATGAAAAGTAATTTTCAAAAAAAAAAATTAGTATTTTTCGGCATTTAGTTTATAGAAAATAAACTAGTTAAGAAAACATTTTTCATCAATGGAAAAAAATATCAAAGTGGTGAAAATGAATTTCAGTTTTTTTTTAAAAAGAGGAAATCATTTTCCCTACTGTTTCCTCCTTACACTCTTTTATCTTCCATTTCTTTAGAATTATCTTTTATTTTCCTTTTCTTCTATTCTATTTTATCCTTATTCCTAGCCCGGTCATCCACTAAAGTGACAACGGGTGACCGGCCACAAGCGACGGACAAGCTCGCCCAAGGCCGGCGAGGCATGACCTCGGGTGAGGCTCCACCTCCCTAGATCGCTCAAGCCTCCGTCTGCTTAGCGAGAAGGATCCGTATGTTTTCGTCGACCACCATCTCAACGACCAATCATTCAGTAATCACGCACAGCCGCAGCATGACGGAAACAAACAAATAAATAGGAGCGCCATGAATAAACAATTGAAAATGGGTTTAGAGATTAACACTGAGGCCGTCTCATCGAGTCACTTCCGCTACGGCGACCACCATTGACTCCCGCAAGGCCGCAACCACCACTGACCGCAGCAGGAAGACACGCCAACATAGGGCGGAAGCAAAACAAAAAGGTATGGTCAGATTAATCTCGGGAACAACGAAATCCGACGGAAATGGTGCTCCGCAACCAATACGCATTAAATATAATAAAAAATCAGAGACAATTAAATTAAATTATTAGTTTAAAAATTTAAGGAAACATATGATGCGCAATGGATTGAGAAGCAGATCTTTTAACGTTTCAAGTTCAGATTCCACCCTAGCTTCAAGCTGAACAAATACCAGATGCAATCTCAAATAGATTCATGTCAACCGAGCATTCAATATCTGAGCTGTAGTAAGGCTAGAGAACGACATGGGAACGGGCAGAAGAGCTTCAACCTGGATCTGAGAGCCTCGGATCCCAGTCTTGGAAGCAAGGGCATGCACGGCGAGAAACAGCGGCGAAGATGGCTGAAGCCGTCAGGATGAGGGGCGATGGAGAAGTCCTGTGCAGCGACGAGAGCACGAGTTTAATATCAGCGGAAAAGGAAGTGAGGAAAGTGACTCAAGCTCTTGACTGTAATTGAGAAGAGAGTTGAGAGAAGCCACGACGCGAGGAATAAAGAAGGTTCTCGTATCGCTTTTCTTAAAAAAAAAAAAAAAATCTCCGTTGCTCTCTCGATCTCTTGGCTGGGAACGAAGGTATGACCGATTCCTGGAGTTAGACTTCAGTTACAGAAAAGTGAAAGAGAAAGAGAAAGAGAGAGAAGGACGAATTCTGTTATGGCGCCATTTCCGCAAGGGATGAATTCTCGCGCGTGATCTTCTCTGTTTCTGCTACTCTATATCCTCCTCTCACGCGAAGTTCGCGCATGAGCTTGGGCCGAACTATTTTCGTTGCAAATCAACATAGAGGGTCCACTCGTTTCCCACCGCGGAGAACAACTCCCAGAAAAATAATTTTCCGAATATTTTAGTCATCGTTTCATGAAAAATAAATAAATTAAAAAAATTTTTTCACCCAAAAAAAGAGGAAAATATTTTCCCTCATCTTCCTTCACTCCTTCACATAATTTTTCTTGTTAATTTTTTTACAAACAGTTCCTAATTTTTAATTTTTTCTTTTTTAATTTTTTTTCTTTCTCTATGAGTCCCAATGACCAGCCATAGCCACATGCCCAAGGCCACCAAGGAGAGCTGGCCTAAGGACGGAGACCTTGGCCTCGCGAGATTCGACGAGGTAAGCATTCCCAAGGCCGGAGAGCTCGACCTTGCTGGTCTTGCGCAATTGGCTGTGGCTAGTGGTCATCTGCCCTTTTGCTGTGGCCAGCTACTTGGTGGAGAAAAAGGGAAAAGAAAAGAAAAGAAAATATAAAGATATAAAGAAAATAGAAATTCACATTTTTTAAATTATAAAAAGTAAAAATATATATAATAAAAATAAAAAAATTATTAGAAGGATTGCATAGAGAAAAATCAAATATGATTGTCCATTCTAAGATGGAAAATATTTTTCAACACATTTTTAGGTTTTAGTTGAATATCGAAAAATATTGTTATTTTCCTAGAAAGTGACTTCTTCAAAACATTGTATGGAAACAACTCATTTTCTACAAAACAAATGGATTCGAAATGACATTCCATTCTCTCACTCTCTTTGCTAGTTTACTATTCGCGTTGTTTTGGCTTTCCCTTTTGCAATTTCCGAAGGGCAGATGCCACGCCCCGGACCCGTCGGACACGCAACATCCCTTCACTTGCTAATTTCCTTATCGCCTGGCCAATATTGGCGACGGCCCAGGACTCGTTACGGCCAAACGACAGCTAACAAATGCGACAGCTGAAACGCACAACCCCTGACAAACACATGTGGGATAGAGAGATAGAGAAAACTTAATTTACATATAACAATAAGAGTTCTGTACAACCTGGGAGGAAGACTATCATCTGAACCTCAAAACCTGAGTTGGCCACTAACAAAAAGGGAATAGGCCAAACCAAAAAGTCACTAGTCTCCATCTAGGCATCATCAGGACTACTCGTCCTCTAGCAAGGACCACTCCTCTGGATCAAACTCCTCAGATATTACAGAACAATCAGTCTATGATCAAGGATCTGAAATAACGATCAGCCAAAAATATGTAAGTCAAAACTCAGCAAGCACATGCCTAGACTCAATTTAGAATGAAGCATATACCTCAGGCCAGAAATTTAAATCATCACATGCAAGTTACGACTTCAGATCAAACAAATGCAAATGCAGATGCTCATTGGTTCTCTTGGGGTCCCCGGTGGCTCACTAGCTCTTACGGACCGAACTCCACTGGTGGCTCAATAGCACTTCCGGTCCCAGCCACGTCATGGATGTTCTCAGGTCTGTGCCTCAACCCATGTCTAATCACACCAAAGTTGGCACCCTTGTCTCTCCAGCTACCTCTTGTCGAGCACGTTCAGGCGCAAGTGCAACGACCGTGGCTCAATTAGCACTGCGATCGTCACCTCTTTATTTCCCCCGCATTCCCTCGGTGGCACCCTAGACACTGCTGGGGCTGTCCCGCACGGTTCTACGTACTCCGCCAAACGCACATGTCTCATGCTAGTATGCAGATCAATGATGAATATCACAGAATTCTCAATTGGCCCCACCCCGTAAACACTCATGCAAGTCAACTTTTGCCACATGCATTTCCAAGATTACTCACCAAAGTATATAATTCAACTCAAAATAATTGAATATAATAACAGGCATTTCACGTTGCAAACACTCGCATTTCAGGACCCGATTTCTATTCTAGGTCACCTAGGTTCAAAGGCAAGCAATCTAGAACACAGGGCAATTTCTAGAGTCCACAAAAATTACAAATATTACTCTTATGGCTAGTAGCAATTTATCGATACTCTACGTTCAAGGAATTTAATATTTTTCATCATAAAATTTTCCCTACTAGTCCCTAACATACCCAACATTCTAAGTCAAGTTTAGAAAATGTGCTCACCTAAAAATCCGAGTTTGAGCTCGGGCCACGGATGACGATGATCGAGCTTCGAGCAAGGCAACTTCAGACC
>JAGVVM010019486.1:0-20464 GCA_019149425.1 Psidium friedrichsthalianum
GGCACAATTCAACTCAAAATAAATCAAGCATAATAACCAGGCATTTCAAGTTACAAAAACTCGCATTCCAGGACCCGGTTTCCATTCTAAGTCACCTAGACTCAAGGGTAGGGTAATTTCTAGAGTTCACAAAAATTACCAATATTACTCTTATGGCTAGTAGCAATTTATCGATACTCTACATTCAAGGAATTCAATATTCTTCGTCATAAAATTTTCCCTACTAGTCCTTAGCATACCTGACATTCTAGGTCAAGTTTAGAAATGTGCTCACCTAAAAATCCGAGTTTGAGCTCGGGCCACGGACAACGATGATCGAGTTTCGAGCAAGGCAACTTCAGCCGAGAGGGTGAGGAACTAGCTACAAACAAACACGGGCAAAACAGGGTCAATTTTGATTCAAAACTGGGAATTTTCTAGGAGGTTTTTCGCTGATCCACTTTCGGAATATCGAAGTTTGAAGTCTTACGAGTACACAGGCGAAAACGGAGCTCGATTTGGACGCCGGACGACCCCGAACGAGCCGATTTTCTCCGGGTGCGCGTGCTGCAACGCGAGCACCCGAGAGGAAGTTCAAGAGAATCCAGTAGCAGTCCACGAGCAGGAGACAATCAAAGAGCAAGTGACCAAGAAGAAAATAGTGGCTGCAGCAAATGTTGAAGAAGAAAGAGTAGCAAGCTCAGCCGAGAGAAGACGCAGTTCCACCGAAGAAAAGAAGACAATGCAACAGAAATTTCCAGCAACTCACCGCAACAAAAGGAAGAAGAATGGAGCAGAAACAACAACAAAATTCCAGCAAGCAGCCAAGAAGAATTGCAGCTGACCAGTAGCCGAGAGATGGAGTCCAACAGCGCAGCAAAAAGGAAGAAGAAAGGCGCGGCAGATTTTTGTGCAGCTGAGGAACAAGTGAAAAAGAAGATAAGGAAGCCCAAGCCAGCTGCAATTACGTGAACAGCAAGTGGAGAAGAATAGTTGACTTCTAATCATGAGGTTTGTCTCATTTGCATGGGGATGTTCAGCTGAGGTAGTGGAGCAGTGCAGCAGCAAGTTTAGCCAAAGGAAGAGCTCCAGCTTAGCTGCAAATTGGAGTGGACAATTAAGAGGCTCGTGGGTTGATTAGCCGGCAGGAGGAAAAGGAGATGAGACCAAGAGAGGGGTCCACAAGCTTTAAGTTTTCTTGTCCTCACGTACACAAATTGGGGGAGGGGGACGTCACAAGTTGGTTTTTAGCGTAAAAGAATCTAGTTTCATGGTCAACTGTTCACAGTCAACGTTGTACTCCCAAATGTTTCAGTTTCCTACACCGGTTGGTTATTACCATAAAAGAATCTAGTTTCATGGTCAATAGTTCACAACAATGGGCTAGTTGTTGGCATATGAAGCCAATGAGTTATGAACCAATTAGGATGGAGATCACTAAGAGAGAGACCAAACTCGAGCTCCCCCTCCCTCTTAACGATCTCCCCGATGAAGGTATCAGATTTCTGCTGCGTGCTCTCGATACAAAACAATGTGGACTTTTAGACCAATTTACACACTTTTTTATGAATGGATAATGATTGATATACATAAATGTTGAGTTCTTGATTTGTACACGTTATATATGGCAAATCAATGAATACTACAGGGAGGTTTAGAGGAGACGTGAAGACTCATATCAGCTTTCAGCTGATCGTCAAGAAAAATGGGTACAAGGAAAGTTTCTTGTCTGCCCATACAAACCTCGTGTGCTTCGACCATCACATCACATGAATTTGATATTCTACGGAAGTGTTCCACAAGCGGCTCAAATATGACTCGACGGGTTTTTTTTCATCATTGATCCTGCCGGACGAATATGACATTTTGGGGAAGCTGACCAGCTATCGTGTTTTAGGTGGTACACGAAGCATGAATCGGACGCTCCAAAACAGATGGACATCAAAGAATTCAGCAATAAAATGAGAAAGACAAGTGGGAGGGTCAAGAAAAGTGGGAATAAGATGGATTTGGTTTTGAAAGAGTAAAGCAATGCACATACTCTTGCCCTGACCGGAGTTTGGTGTGGGAAGAGTTGATCTATGAGTCTACTTTAATGTTTACAACATCACTCAAGGCTATTGAATTTAGCTTTTCTAATATCACTGACAGTGATATTCCGAGAACCTCAGTTTGACATTTCACTCTTCTTGATTTGTGCCGTACTTTAGACCCATCTTCCTACTCTGGCTTAATATACAGATTACGAGGAAAAGGAAGTCAGGTGCGTGAGGCTTCAACATAATGCAAGCTCCTTTCTCTACCTGCTTTTACTGTTCTATCATCTTTGTGTCGTTCGTGGCGGGCTTGTCATTTGGAGCTGACTCCTTGAGTTCGGGCCAGTCTATGAAAGATGGAGAGACACTGGTTTCTTCAGGCCAAAGCTTTGAGCTTGGCTTCTTCTCTCCTGGAAGCTCCAAGAACAGGTACTTGGGGATATGGTACAAGATCACTCCTGAAACAGTAGTTTGGGTGGCAAATGGGGACAACCCGCTAACCGATTCGAGTGGTGTTCTCACGTTTGGCCATGACGGGAAACTAGCTCTTCTGAACCAATCGAAGAGTGTTGTTTGGTCTTCGAATTCGTCTGGGGTTCTAACCAATCCTGTTGCGCGGCTTCTGGAGTCTGGAAACCTTGTTCATTGGGATAATATCAGTTCAGATCCCAGTGATGCCTATTCGTGGCAAAGCTTTGATTACCCATCCGACACGCTTTTATCTGGTATGAAACTGGGTTGAACTTGAGAACTCGTTTCAAATGGTATCTGACCGCGTGGAAGAGCGTGGATGACCCTTCCCCTAGCGACTACACCTGTAGATTAGACGATCAAGGGCTGCCACAAGTTGTTATCCTCAAGAATGGTTCGACAAGGATATATCGGAGTGGCATGTGGAATGGACTCCAGTTCAGCGGTCTGTCGGTGGCTGCGAATTCCATCTCGAGGCAAATGTTGGTTGACAACCAAACGGATGTCTATTTCGCTTATCAAGCTCTGGATGATGGAATTATCACCAGACTCAGTCTGAATGAGTCCGGGTCATTACAACGACTTGCGAGGACGAAAGATAGTGCTAGTTGGATTGTCATGTACACGCATCCCAATGATCCATGCGACAACTATGCATTATGCGGAGCGAATGGTTTCTGCAGAAGTAACAGCTATTCGAGATGCCAGTGCTTGCAGGGTTTCATACCCAAGTCACCGGAAGAATGGCAAATGCTCGATTTTTCTGGTGGCTGCATGAGGAAGGTGCCCGTAAATTGTTCAAAAGGAGAAGGGTTTTTCAAACTTTCGAGGGTGAAGCTGCCTGATCTGGTTGACTACTCATTGAACAAGAGCATGAGCCTCGAGGAATGCAAGGTCGAGTGCTTAAAGAATTGTTCTTGTACTGCTTGTGCTAATTCAGATGTTAGAGGAGGAGGGAGGGGGTGCCTCATGTGGTTCGCGGAACTAATCGATATTCGTCACTTCGAAGATGCTTCTTATGAGCAGTATCTATACATACGTCTGTCAGCATCAGAATTAGGTACGAAAATCTCATTACTGGTTGAGCTATTGCTATGACGTATGGCTTTCTTCCTAATGTCATGTGAAGCGCAAATACGTACTTCTCTTTTTATTGAAGCTTCTCTAGTACAAATTTTAACAGGCCAAATAGAAAATTGGGTTAACTCAGCTAATGCTACACAATATAAATTGAAGATATGTGTAGTCATTATCCTTTGCTATTCCAGATTCTTTTCGAGATCTGACCAAGAAGAGAAAGCTGGTCACCACTGCTGTAGCTTCAGCCATTTCTGGATTGCTGTTGCTGGGCATTACCCTTGGGATTACAATCTGGAAGAGAGGAATGAAAAGAGGAGGTAACAAAGTTTGTAGCCGCATAATGAGCCAGTTTATTTCTCTCAACTATATACAAGTTCTACTGATGGCAATGATTGTGTTTCTAGGCTTCTTGAGGAATGACATTGACTTACCGCTTTTCGATCTTGATACCCTTACTGTTGCTACTAACAATTTCTCTCCGAGAAATTTGATTGGAGCTGGAGGCTTTGGTTCAGTCTACAAGGTAACATGATCCGTGCGACAATAAATTCAGTTTATACAAGAAGATGGTCTATTCTGAAAGCAAATTATGCAGGGAACTCTTTCCACAGACCAAGAAATAGCGGTGAAAAGGTTGTCAAAGGATTCTGGGCAAGGACTTGAAGAGTTTAGGAATGAAGTAGCCCTGATTGCCAGACTTCAACACAGGAATCTCGTCAGCCTTCTTGGCTGTTGCATTGACAGAGACGAAAGATTGTTGATTTACGAATACATGCCGAATAAAAGCTTGAATAACTTTATCTTTGGTCAGTGCCTCTGAATTCTTTGTGGTTTTTCCCTTCACATGTGTTTTTCCCTTCATAAGTCTTACAACTATGTGGTGCATATATCAGTGCAAGGGATCATACACTTGACGCTTATATGGGGCTATTGAATGTCCACAGATCATGACAACCGCATCTTATTGGCATGGGATAGGCGCTTTGAGATTATTATTGGAATTGGACGTGGAATTCTTTATCTCCACCAAGATTCGAAGCTTCAAGTGGTCCATAGGGACCTTAAAACAAGCAACATTTTACTGGATGCCAACCATAATCCCAAGATTTCCGATTTCGGATTAGCAAGAATTTTTGGAGGTGATGAAAAAGAAGCAAGAACAAGAAGAATAATCGGAACTTAGTAAGTTGATTATCCTAGGTCATGTGTTTGACAGCTGATGAGATCGAATAGATGGACTAATTGAGATATGATTTTCTTAATGCAGTGGATATATGTCCCCAGAGTATGCCTTTGATGGAAAATTCTCGGTTAAGTCTGATGTGTTTAGCTTTGGAGTGCTCTTATTGGAGATAGTTAGTGGGAAAAGGAACAGAGGATTCTACCATCCAAGCCACCACCACAACCTTCTTGGACATGTTAGTAAGCCTGTAACTAGTAATGCTGCCCGATATTTAAAAGTTACTTCGATAAGCTGGTAATCTGAGATTTCATTTCAATTCTGTTATCATGGTTGGTCAAGCGAATTGGTTGATCCGCTATTTTGTTCCAGGCATGGTTGCTTTGGGATGAAGGCAGGGCATTGGAGCTTATGGATGATTCTTTAGCTGACTCCGCCATTACATCTCAAGTAGAGAGGTGCATACACGTGGGTTTGTTGTGTGCCCAGAAATTTCCTGGTGATAGGCCAACAATGTCTTCTGTGGTGTTCATGTTAGCAAATGAAGAAGCAATATTGCCACACCCCAAACCGCCTGGTTTCTTCATGGAAAGAAGTCCAACAAACTCAGGTGCAACTTCATCGAGAGAACTCTATACAGATAATCTCATTACCATAACAATGCCAGAAGGTCGATAGAGACACCAGTGATTGGAATGTCATGCGGCTTCTTCTCCCAAGTGGTTTTAGTTGGAAAATTCTAGCACTTAAATTTAGAACGCAGAGGATGACACCAGATGATATCAAATAACCGCAGAGGAAATTCTTGGCACAATGAGGTTTGAACATGTCTGTGGCTGATAATGACCGTAATCGGCGTATATTAGCTTCCTGGGAATGCTCTCTGTTGGCTCTTGTTTGATCTGTATTGCTAGGCTGTTTTGTTGTTAGCTTTTGGTTGGCCGTTGCTCGGTCTGTTTTGGCATCTTTGTGGCTTGTCCTGTTTCCCGTTGGCACAATTGCCCCGTCAACCCTGCACCCCCTGCAACATTAGTGTCGTTTGTGGTGGAGGGTTGTTTTTGTACGGGTGCTGGTGCTTCGGTTTCTTTTGTATGCGCTTTTGATTAGCCTAATATATTCTTACCTTTACCAAAAAAAAAACATGTCTGTGGCTGGGAAAGTATCTGATGTGGTTCCTTACAAGTTTATGGACAGATGATATCTATGGTAAATGTTTGATCAAAAGACTTGACATTTTCAAGTGTTCACTAGACCCGGCTTCATCCAGTCGACTGTTGAAAATCTAGTACATGATAGTGCTAACCATTGGTACGATCTCCCTATGTGTGTATTTCCAGCATGTGCAGCAAACGGTAGAAGCAGATTGAGCCCCACAGAATGATAACAACTAGAAATTTGTCATTTCTTCTGTAATTTGTGCTTGGTGATCTTCGTGGTAACCGGGGATTAGCTTGTGGAATAACAGCACACGGCCTGGTAAATTGATTTTGTTTCCAAGACATACTTTGCACGTGCAACTTTCATGCTTGAGACAAAAAGGTGTGAGGGGAGCATCCGGAGGATGATCTCCCATTTTTTCATTCAAAAAGTGAAATTGTCTCGGGAATTGCATGATTTCCCTATCTCCCACCAAGAGTCAAAACTTCAAGTCATTCCACACGGACCTGAAATTCTGGGCGCTATTCTAAATCTTAAAGTTTCAGACTTGGGATTGTTAACGAGAAAGAAGCAGAAAAGAGAAGTATTCTGCAGCTTGTTTCTCAGATGCTCGTTGGTGAACTTTAGGACAGTTTAGAGACATGATTTTTTTATAGTGGCTATGCCACCAGCGTATGCTTTTGATGGGGAATTTCACGTGAAATCTGATGAATGTGGATCTGGATTGCTTTTGTTAGCGATAGTTAATGATAAAAGGAACAGAAGAGATCTGTAATCGAAGTCGCCACCACAACCATTTTGGACATTCAAGTAGAAGAATATGATAGTAATGTTCTTTCTTTGATTTTTTATTCTCAATCTATAGCTTCTGCTGCTGATTTTGAACTGGATGGAACAGGATTAAATGCGAATATAGGAGAAAGAACTGTTGACAAAAATATGCAAACTTTGAATCTGGAAGGGAAATAATCTTGTTTGCAATAAATAAAAATGAATAGCCGAGATTTATTCAGACATAGCATTACATGAAGACCGTACTGTACGAATGACAATGTTCTTTCTTCCTAGGAAATCATACTAATAACCTTTCCAAAATTTGCATTATTCAAAGACAAACTTAACCAGCCGAGATTTGTTGCATTATTCAATGACAATGTTGTGGCTGATCTCCCTTAATAGACTTCCAATGCAGGTTTTATTACTGAGCTATCACAGAATTTTAGAAGGTGTTTGTGCCTTTTGTCGCTGCAGACCTGATTCGCTTGACCATCTCTTCTTTGGATATTCAATTACTGGTTCTCTGGCGCTGTTTTGGGCTGCAGACTACCATCTCTCTTGGCATAATGGCACATGGCAGGACAACCTGCACTGGGCTGTTCGATTTATTAGCGGCCACAATTTCCATGATCGCATTGCTTGTTATGCTTTTGCTGCTCTTTGCCACATTATTTGGACAGAACGAAATCACATTCTCTTCCGAGATCGGGCTTATTTTTTTGCCATCTATGCGCACTCTCCTTACTAAGCTAGTTAGGGACCGAGGGTTATCCCTAGGCCTGTGGAAGACACTCCCCGCAACAGGAGGATTCAAGCTAAATGGGGCATGTCGCCTGATATTTTCACTTAATCCCTGGTGGTTGCATCTGCCGTTTGCTGTTTCTTTTTGTAGTTGACCACTGGTTGGTCTGCTTTTTTTGCTATGTTTTGTAGCTCATTCTTTTGGTTGCCGTTACACCTTTGCACCTTTTGTGACACCCCCTAGTGTCGCTTTAGGTACGAGGTTTTTGTGTGCGGCTTTCTTTTGTATGATCCGCTTTTGAAAAGTTAATATATCTCTTACCTAACCCAAAAAAAAAAAAAAAAACTTAACCAGTGCACACGAAGTTGGACAAATGAGCAAGAGGTCATTACATTCATAGCATTCCATATCGCTTGCAACAAATCAAACTGTACAAAGCGCATCGCGCATGAATTCAGAGAAAATGGAGACTGGAGTGATAAAAGGGCATGGTCAACAACCTTGGAACCATCCAGGTCAAACTGAAATTGCATACTCTGACTGCTTCATCACAAGAAGGTGATTGTTAATCGTAGACAAAATTTACCTAGAAAGTCTTGCTCTGACTTTAGTTTCATCTGGACCAGAAAAAATTTTAGATTTGTCGACGCATGACTCGTCTTAATGTACGCGTCACTGATCTTAAAGTCAATCTTCTTGATCTTGTGGCAACCTGCAAGGTGGACTTCATCTGACCCTTCTGCTTTCCCTGATCTGAAACAAAAAATGCATTGAAGTATTAGGAGCAACAGACGATCGGTTGAAGGCTTCAATCAAATGAAAAAAACTCACTTTTGTCACCTGCATTTATTGTTTTATCATCGTGAATAATGCAAAATACTCTTCAGGTTCATCGACCGCCAACCCCAGCTGATTTGGAATGAAGATGATATTGATGTTGAGGTTGATCTTGATCTTGATCTGATTAACCGTCAGCTGTACACTAGCACAAGCCTTGAGGAATGGAGGGGTTAAGTGCTTACAGAATTATTCCTGTACAACTTCTGCTAATTGATGTGTATGTTAGTTGTTGACACCTAATTTTTTATTATTCTTTATTATTAATTTTTTTTGCATAAAAATTAGGGACTACTTTTGTCCCTACAAAAAAAAATTATTTAAATCATTTTCATATGGTCTACATTTTTAATATAATTTTACTTTTTGCATTCATGCATCTGCATATGGACTGGCGACGGATGCTTTGAATTTGATTGAGATAACCCACGGTGAAAGAAGGTTTGGCCCAAATACATTATCTTTTCATTGACCAAAATTTGAAACAATAAGCTTTATATTATTAAGACTTTGGTCACATGGCTTAATCCTTGGCCACACAATCTTGTTCTTGTGGTCGAATGCTACTACATTCATCCACAAGAAGCCACCTCACATTCCTGAAGTATTGATACCAGGGAAACCTATTTTGGAGTTTGCCTCTATACTTAGCTTTGAAATAAATCGTGCAATTGCTACACTGAGTGAGATTGCTTCCGAAAGAGATCTTGAGATGTGTCTCTTGGAATATTAGCTGAGTTTGTTGAGCAAGGTAGAGATATGAGCTGAGTTTGTTGAGTAAAGGCAGAGATATCAGCTGAATTTGTTGAGCAAAGGAGGGAAGGAGAGACGCACACAATCTGGCCACAATAAAAAAAAAATCTTCAATGGCTGATAGAGAGAGATTGGCTACAATAGAGACATCATGAAGGGACGACATGGCTATTTGTGGAGGTTTGCGGGGGCTGGGGGGTTGTTTGTGGGGAAGAAAGGCCTGAGAGAAGTGCAGACTCTGACCATAAAAGATAGGCCCACGATTCTGATTGAGGACCACGAATGAAGAAGGCAGCAACACACAAAAAAGGTCAAAAAGGGCTGTTGAGGTTAGAAAGTTGATTGCTTTTATGCTTGCTTTTTCGACCACCAACTATTGCAAGCGAAGGAAGAAGGCAAAAAAGAGGACGAGACGCAGGGGATTCAACCAAATCCTCTCTCCTATTGCGTAAGGCCTCTCCTCTGGCCGCGCTCCTGCCTTAACGTTGCACATCAGCTAGCGCTCCAATGAGAATCGGCCTCCCAACTGGACGGACGCATTAGCTACAAGAAACCTTGCTAGTTAGGCGCCACTGCGACCAGGCTGGAGCCAACCCTATGCCAGCCACCGCGACGTCGCGCCTGTCCCAATCGGGAGATGCCATGTCACCATCGTCGATGACGCTGTCCCCTCACACGCAAACCAAACCACGATAGCCACGACGAGTTACTCTCTGTTTTTGCAGGTCATCGGAAGCTACCCTTCAGCTGCCGTGCCGACTTTGCCACCCCTGCCGCTACATGTGTTCGGGTTTCAACGACGCAGCACCAGTCTTTCCTTTATGGTTTTCTTTGCAAATAAAAGCCCAATCCAAGATCGAGGGATGAAGACAAAGGAAGTGGATTCTGAGGACTCTCGGTAAAACAAATGAAAGAGACAGAACATAAGGTAATTTGGAGAAGACTTGGTCCAAGTCAGGAGTCGATAAAATTTGGTCAAGTGGGGGTCCAATTCAACGTTGCCACGAAGCCTTGAGCTTGCCCAGCAATCCCCATGGTTTTCTCTTCGTGCAGATGGCAATTCTCGCAGTAATCCTTGCCCAGATTCATGTGCGTGAGCGCCTCATTACCGGTCCCATCCACAAGCAAGATCAAACAGATGTGATTTCGGTTCAAATATGGATATTTGGAATAGGTCAATATTTTTTTATTTGATTTCATTTAGTTATTGCCTATTTCGAATAGATCATTATCTAATAAAATCTTTTGAGATATAGGTGATCAATTAAAAAAAAATTCCCAATTTGCAACTGCACATGTGGATTTGATTTCATCTATAAGGCGTTAGATAAAATTATTGCCATAGCGGAGATTTTTAAATTTGATTTTTTGATATGTAAGGCTTCAGATGAAAAAAAAATCGATTTCAAAGAAAAAGTGAAATATTCATGTTGATTACTTTTCTTATTTGAGCTGATTTGATTGCAATAATTATCTGCTAGAATATTTGAATGCATGTTTAACATTCTAAATATTCTGCTGTAGATATTTATTGCATGAAAGAATAAGATTACATAACATTGCCATGTAGATTAACATTGCATATCATTCTAGATAGGACTGCATATTTGATTTTTACTTTGCTCCTGGGATAGACATTCTAGAATGCTTCACATGTTTAAATAATTTCTAGAATATCTAGATTGCATTATGGGGATTAGAAATTCATATTTAGGTGAATAATTATGCCTGAAATAGTTTTTCTTTAATAGGTTATGGTCTAGGTCAAATTAAACTCTTAAAAATTTGTGAGATAGCTATCTTTCAGGCATAGTTTATTTTAGGGCCATAATTAAATCCGAAAATTAAAAATCATCTTTGCCATGTCATCATGTATTACTTGTCACATTTTCCATATCATTTAGAGATGCATGTTTAAGTTAGGGCTTTAGGTCAAATTAAACTCTAAAATATGTGGATAGCTATCTTTCAGGCATAGTTTATTTTAGGGCCATAGTTAAATTCGAAAATAAAAATTCATCTTTGCCATGTCATCATGTATTACATGTCACATTTTTCATGTCATTTAGAGTTGCATATTTAGGTTAATTAATTAATTCATCATGTAGAATGCATGCCAAGATTGATTTAATTTTAATTGCATGTCATATAGAGTTACTCATCTAGTTTAATTAAATACATATGCATTTTTAGGATAGTTTTCATTTATTTATGTCATTGCATTTAGATTAGAATTCATGCATTGCATATAGTTCAGATTTCATATAAAAAGCAAAAATCCAAAGTGAGAATAAATTGTCTAGCGCATGCTCCTTGATATTTGTCTTCTATCTGATAACCTTTATGAGTGACTTAGGTTAAGATTTAATCAAACCTGCCTAATCAAAAAATTTTCATGAAATAAAAAGTACCAAAAGGGCCTTAGAGTAATCTAGCGTAATCAAGTCCTCGAGCTCATTATCTCTAGTTTTAGGAATAAAATAGTACTCCCCACTTTTTATTTAAGCTCCTAATCAATCTACTTTAAATTATTAGTGGATACTCTAAATTAAAAAATCTTTGTATGTTAAATATTGAACCCAAATTACATTTAATAGAGCTTGGGCGAGCTCGAACTAGGTTAGTTATTTTAATTAATTAATCTGGTAATCCATTAACTTAAGATTGCGAAACTCGATTTTTAGGTCATGAAGCTTAGCAACTCCACTGGGGAAATTTGTTCTTAATTTTCAAAAACTTAAGAACCTAGTAGACTCTAAAACAAAATTCATGAAAAAAATATTTTTATTGGCAACATGGACTCCAGTAAGTCCCTAACATACGTTTTAAATGGCTTTGAAGTTGGGAGTTTAAAAGGGAGTAGCGATTGGTTAACCATTTTTCTTACAAGCTTGGTGAATTGGAAATTAGGTTTTAATTTTTGAACATTGGAGCGGTATTTGCATTTAAATGTTGTGCATGCATTTATAGTATTTGCACTACACTGTCAACTAATGTTTTAAGAATAGATACCCCATAGTCCTAGCCGTAAACGATGATACTAGGCACTGTGCGTATCGACCCGTGCAGTGCTGTAGCTAACGCGTTAAGTATCCCGTCTGGGAAGTACGTTCGCAAGATGAAACTCAAAGGAATTGAACAGCGGTGAGCATGTGGTTTAATTCGATGCAAAGCGAAGAACCTTACCAGGGCTGACATGCCGCGAATCCTCTTGAAAGTGTGCCTTCGGGAACGCGACACAGGTTATCTAAATGGTTTTTTAACTTTGGTGATAAGGTCTTACTAAAGGTTATCTTGAAAATTTTCAAAAAAAAGGTTTAAGGGCGTTCTCATGGATGTGACGCTACGATGCATAAGCATTTCCCTTATCAACCAAACCAAGCCGAAGTGAATGGATCCGACTAGTCATGACTATTGTTCACGAGGTAGTGACTAGTCATGGCAAACACAAGGCCGCAACAAGTCGTTCCCTCCGTCACATCATTTTGTTAAGCCTTAGGATAGTTAGAATAGGGTTAACCTCACGATTCATGTGCATATGATTGGCATTTTATTTTCCATTGGTAAAGTAAGGTCTCTAACTTTATCTCGTATTTATTTTATTTTCGGTCGGTCCATGATAGTCGTCAATCAAATTTTGAACTCAACATCATGGTCATTTTTCACACAAAAAAAAAAAATCAAACAGATGAGTCATTTTCAAACCAAAGAGTGGAGAAAAATCCCTTTGGGAAATTTTATGGATAAAAAAAAGATGGTTATGTCTTTCATTAATGTTTCAATGGATAGAAGACTTTTCTCAACAAATTCACCCTCAAAAATTCATAGTGATAAAAGAAGAAAATCCTTCATGAAATTTTTAAAATGTCAAAAAGATTTCATCATATTTTTCCCAAGTTATTAATGTGAAAGAAGATTTTTGCCAAAAAAAAAGAAAGAAAGCACATTTTATTTCCTACGGAAAGCATGTCCTATTTTTACATAGAAAAGGAAATCAAAGTCGTCTAGGCTAGTCATGGACCAACCACTTTCGAAGTCGTGTACTCATTGCATTTCCGCTTCTTTGTAGGTGAATATGAATCGTCAAGGATCGCCCATTTGTACCCAATCAAGGAAGAATCTAGCCGATCATTTGAGAAGCCTCACAAGAGACGAGCACAAGCCCGGATGAGTGAACCTTTCATTTCATGCACATCCCTTGTGTGGGACATTCCTTACTTTTTAGGTGGCTAATTGTTTTTCGAATCTTAGGGTTTGATTGTCAGGGTCAAATTCCTTGCCTTGAGGGAATGTTAGCATTTTTTTGTTCAATAAGATGTAATTAATTGAGATTGTCAATGAAATTACATGATTTTTTTTTTTTACAAAAAAGTTTTAAGGGCATAATGGGTACACCAAACTGGCTCAACGATGATATCCAACCAATTGAAAATTATATCATCCATCGAGAATCTGAGGACTGGGTTTAATTATGCTTCCTTTTTTTTAGCATTTAAAAAAAAGAAGTCAGACTTTTGAGAAAAATTCAAAAATTGAAGGAAATTTTTCTTTTCTCAAAAAAAAGGGAAAAAATTTCGCATACAATTTAACCCTCTTTGTCTTACTAACTCATTTACCATATGTCTCAGCATTAGTCCAGGGGCGAGGAACAGATTTATAACTCATACAGTGCACCAGGTCCGATCGATCCTCGGACAAACCCGCACAATCCTTGCATAAGTCTAGAGCCTTATAGCTCATGATTAAGCCAGGAGTCCCTAGCCGATTCTGGTTTATCGACTAGTTGAGGGTGATCCATGCTTCACCCTCTATCATTTCCCGTGCTTAGTGGCAGAATTACATGCTAGCACCGTGATTCTAATCAGTTTGGCCAAGTCGAAACTCGAGAAACGCATGAGTGTAGTCATCCTTGACTGGAGGAGATCTCAAGAATGGGCCAAGAAGAGATTGCCTTGTGATAATGATGTATCAATCACTATGATACTTCAATCCTAACCATTAGCGGACCATCTAGAGAATTCAGGACTAGGGCAAGTTTAAGCATCACAAGAGATCATGATGGTCCTATTAGTTAGGTTATTCAAGGGCAAGATCTCGGTCGACAATCCAACACAATCCCATCGGATGATGCCCGACGGGGTAAACCAAGAGATAAGTTTTCTATCTCCAAGCTTGTCTGACTCTAATGACATGCCCTCTGCTTTGCCTTGTAGGTAACAAAACTAGGGGACATATCAACTATCGATGACATTGGCAAATTGACTAACTCAATTGAGTTAGGGCAAATAACCTTGACAGGAATTCATTGGCAATATGGCCATAACCATGTTCATTCGGGGCTTACCGTCTCTATCATGTCCCTGGTGACGCTCTTACTCATGACCCGCGATCATGTCTTGCTTGGTTTGCGCAAAGCTACAACTCATTTTGATGAAAAGTGAGGCAAGCCGAGGCTACCATTCTCAAAAGGGAGTGTCCTCACCCAAACTTAGTCTATTTTGAAAATGACATTCTCCTTTCTTACGAGCACTAAGCTAACGAATGTGTCTTTAATTTCTATAATTCCTAAGACCCTATTCATGCACATTTTTTGTGTGTGCAAGATCAAATAAGAAACGGGTTGTTTACCAAAGCCGAAACCAAATTCTCGGCATTGTTCATAGCAAGGGCAAATACCTGATCCTTGCAAAGCTCCGATCATCCGACGTCATCCACTCTAATTGAAAATGGGGGCAAACCCACAACGAACCCCAACTTGAAAAAAAGGAGTATGTCTTCTTTGTCTCGTGCTATTTTTAAGATGACACTTAGTTTTCTTTCTTGCAGGAGCATGTGACCATCATGATAGTCATCTTTAGCAAACAGCCAGAGCATCGCGAATCCTCACTCAACTTATTTCATGTCCTTTTCTCTTTGTGCAGGGGCAAAAGTCAAGAATGAGTTGTTCCCCAATCCAAAGATCAAGCTTCCAAAGCTTGTTAGATGCATTCGCATATGCAGGGGCAATCAACAGTCCTCCATTCCTTAAAGTAACTATCTCAGCCAAAAAGGGGCGTTTATGGAGGCGATCACGGGAAAATTGATGAAAGGATTCATGGCTGTGGAAAAGTTTCCTTTTTGACTCGGTTATTATTGCTGCCATCTTTGCATCATTGTTGGGTTTTGTCGTTTGGAGCTGACACGTTGAGTTCAGGCCAGTCTATGGGAGATGGAGAGATATTCAGGCCAAAGCTTTGAGCTCGGCTTCTTCTCTCCTCGCAACTCCGAGGACAGGTAATTGGGGATACTGCACAAATTCAGTCCTGAAACAGTCGTTTGGCTTGCCAACAGAAACAATCCACTCACAGGTTCAGATGGAGTTCTCGCATTTAGCAATGTGGGGAATATTTACTAATATTTGAAGGGGTCGCGTCAGCCTTTTTGTCTTCTGTGGCATTATTTGAAGACAGCCAATCTGATGGCACTCATACTAAATTGGAAGTTTCGACGCCCACGCATGCATTGGCATCTTGGTTATTTTCTCTTTCAAACATTAGCAGAGACTTTCTAGTGATAACTGCAGGTCTAATGAAGCTCACACCTTACTCTAATACGTATGATACCTGTATTTCTCTTTACTTCTACGACAGCCTAAGACAATAAGCATCTGCATTGAATTTGCACCTCGGCATCCTCTGCTCTACCGTGCCACCTTTGCAGAGTAGTTGTTAACACAATTGAAATGTTTTGAAACCTTGTTGACATCAGGGGTGAACCATTCCTATCTTGGAAAGACCAATGCGCTGACGAGTCCAGATGATCAGCATATCGTAGCGGGTCTGTCATACTTCATTCACTCGCTCGATTCTATTTAATAGTCATCCGTGGACTTGTAAATATGACGGTATTTCACTCCATCGCGCTATGTCTGATTAAGAGTCAACATTGGCGTCTTGATATTTCCAGTAGCGATAACTGTTATATTTCTGTTCACAAAGTACATATGTTAAGTGGAATAAGGAATAATCATTGATGTCAAACAGTGTAAGGCCTCACGCAGCTATTACAGTTTGTTAACTTTCAACACGCACAACACTTGGAGCAAACTAGTAATGCATTCATTTTTTTTCTCTCGCCCTCTCTCTCATTTATCATAGAGCCAAATATATCCCCTTCTCTCTTGTTCCAAAGCACCTTGGCTACCTGAACCTTACTTTCAATGGCTGATCAACTGCTTTTTTTATGGCGTAGAAACTACTATTTCAAGAGTGGCTCATTCTGCTCAAACTTCTGCTCCATGAAAAACATGTGCTAGCCAAATTTGCTCAAGGGAAATTGAAGACATCTTCCTCTTTTCTAGCATCTCGCGCTAGTGTCCCTAGGAGTCAGCAGGTTCAAAGTTTTGGTCATTGAGCATTAATGTTGTTGTTTGGGAGTCTTGGGGGTGAAGAAAATGTGAGCGGAAAGTACAAGAAAATTCAATTGCGAAGATTCTAAGTTCTTCTCCATTTATTCAGTGTCCCATCAAGGCTCCTATGCGGTTCGTGGACTTTCAAAGGAGCTAAAAAGTTCCATTTTCATTTTGTGTTCCCCTTGAAAAATCCTTCATTTTATAAGGAAGACAAAGTGTAAAGTAAGATGGATAATTTCATTACCCTCACAAGCAAGATCACATCCCTTGTTACGAACTTGTACGCATGCTTCTACCCAAATTTTCATCACCTCTTCCTTTATCTCCCAGACAGAGCCTAAACATTCCTTCCAGAAGGTGTTGAACTAAAAATATGGGCTAGTTCAATACCATCAACAATCCTGCCTGGGGAAGATTTGTTAGTTGTTACCTGGTCTCCGTCGTGAGGAGAGAGATATGCCTTTCTTGCTTTGCGTGAATAGCCATCGCATGTCTTCTGATCAACCTTTCTCGACCAAGTGTACATACTGAAAGTTGCTGATGATCAGCTCAGCATTAAAATTGCAGAACATTCTGTAAGGGAGGCTTCTGCCATATTTTCTTGGTAAGCATCTTTTGATTTTTAAAACTGGCACTGGTGAGGAGGATCCAGGGAAAAATGGCAGATGGCTTTAAGGAAATTGGAAAGCTTTTCTTTTCCCCACTTTTCACTTTCTTGTTGTCATCCTTATGTCGGGGCTGCACGTGTCGATCGCATCTGATACCTTAAGTTCAGGTCAGTCCATTAAAGATGGAGAGACGTTGGTCTCTTCAGGTTAAAGCTTTGAGCTTGGTTTCTTCTCTCCAGAAAATTCCAAGGATAGGTACTTGGGTGTATGGTACAAATTGAGTCCTGAAACACTAGTTTGGGTCACCAACGGGAATGACCCACTCACTGATTTAGATGGTGTTCTCACGTTTAGTGACGAGAGGAATCTAGTTATTCTCAACCGATCAAAGAGTGTCATCTGGTCTTCGAATTCATCCAGAGTTTTAAGAAACCCAGTTGCACAGCTGTCGGATTCTGGTAACCTTGTTGTTTTAGAGAATGCCAGTTCACATTCTGGTGAATGCTCATGGCAGAGCTTTGACTATCCAACTGACACCCTTTTAGCCGGTATGCGAATGGGATGGAGCCTCAAAACCGGTTTCCAATGGCATCTGACTTCTTGGAAAAGCATGGATGATCCTTCTTCTGGAGACTATACCTATGGAATAAATGTTAAAGGGTTGCCCCAAGTGGAAGTGCTTTACAAAGGTTCCAAGAAGATATTTCGAGCAGGTCCCCGGAATGGCGTCCATTTCCTTGGTACTCCGTAGTCTGAAATTACCCTATTCAAGGCCATGTTTGTTTACAATGAAACGGATGTGTATCTTGAGTTTGAACCTATAAGCGATGACATCATCACCATGGTCAGATTGAACCAGTCTGGTCTTGTGCAATGTATTCTGGGGAAGCAAGGGAACTCTAAATGGGACGTTATGGTCTCAATGCTCCGTGAACCATGCGACAACTATGGGCAGTGTGGTGCTAATGGCGTCTGCACAATTAGCGAAGATCCAAGATGCCAGTGCTTGCAGGGTTTCACGCCCAAGTCCCCAGAAGAATGGCAAATGCTTAACTCAACCAGTGGGTGCATAATGAAAGTTCCATTGAATTGCTCCCGCCAGGAGGGGTTTCTGAAACTTTCGCAACTGAAGTTGCCCGACCTGATAGACTTCTCACTAAACAAGAGTATGAGCCTTGAGGAGTGCAAGGTTGAATGTCTAAAGAACTGTTCCTGCAGGGCTTATGCTAACTCAGATGTTAGAGGAGGAGGTAGCGGCTGTTTAATGTGGTTCGGTGATCTCATTGATATGAGAGAATCTCAACAAGTCAACTACGAGCAAAATCTCTACATAAGACTACCTGCATCTCAGTTAGGTAGACCTAAGCATGCTGATCCAGGTAGCAACTGTTCTATTGTCGTGATCATGCTTTTTCCTTAATTTGCATCATGTACAGAGTAAGTGCTAGGTCAATCCTGATCTGGTACCCGACTATTTATTACTCATTCTCATTTTGTTATCTTTTGCTTCATTTTTTTTTCACATTCATTAGCTTATGTCGATGCACTTTCCTGGCTATTCTAGATTCAATCCACAGCCCTGTCAATAAGAAGAGACTGGTCACTGTCACAGTGGCTTCTGCAATTTCTTGATTGTTCGTAGCAGGCATAGCATTGGGCCTAATGTGGAAAAGCAGAATGAAAGGAGGAGGGAAGCTTGTTCCTTATCCAGGCGCCTTCATATCGTGGAGATTTGTATTGTTCATTGTTAGATTCTGACCAACTATTATCAATCTGATTGACATTGTTCATCATTTCAGGCTTGCAAAGTGAAAAGGAAGACATTGACTTACCATCATTTGATTTTTCAACAATTAGCATTGCGACTGGACATTTCTCTGAGACCAACACGATTGGAATGGGTGGCTTTGGTACAGTCTACAAGGTAATGATCTATGGTGTTGCAAGCTTATAGCAGAGGATAAGCTTATGGAACTAAAGAAAAAATGCAGGGCATTCTTTCCACGGGCCAAGAAATAGCAGTGAAATGGCTGTCCAAAAGTTCCGGACAAGGTCTCGAAGAGTTCATGAATGAAGTACTCCTGATTGCCAAACTTCAGCACCGGAACCTTGTGGGGCTTCTTGGCTGTTGCGTAGAGGGAGAAGAGAGAATGCTAATATATGAGTATATGCCAAATAAAAGCTTGGATAATTTCATTTTTGGTTCGAACTCCTTGATCCTCATTCATTTTCTTGTCACTTGATCCCATCCCAATACTATCAGTCGGTCATTTTATCTGAAAGGACATGCATCCGAATGCTAATCAATGTACTCATTTTCTTCAGAGGGTCAAGCGTAAAACTCATATGGTGCCATTTCGTTCCAAATATGCCCCCTGCCTGGGTCCTAAATTTCTTACCACGCCCAAACCCCCTAAACCAAACTCGAAACATAATTACTGAACCATGATCTCATTTATCACCACAGATCGCCGCTGCCAACCATTGCGATGCCGGTGGCAGCAGCAGAAGATGTGGTGGGTGATAAAAGAGGCCAAGGTTTGTGGGAGATGGAGCCTAAGAGTTTGTGAGAGACCTAGAGGATTGGAAATTCCAAAGAGGGTCAATTTGGTCTTTCAGCAATGCGACCTTTTTTTTTTTTTTTTGGAGATGGTAAGTGGTATTTTGAAAAATAGAGGGGGCAAGTGGTAATGGGTTGGAAAGTAAGGATGATTTTTTGTAATTTTCCTTTCTTTTATTTCTTTAGGGAAAAATCGCGAACGACTTACAACTAAGCTTGCTCCATCAATCTATATCTTCCTTCAAATAGCACTCAATCATGTCAGCTGGACAAGCATGAAGTTTGGAGGATAGACAGACCAAACAAATAATTCCTCTAAACCAGAGAGTACTTAGAGAACCTAAATAATAATGGAAAGAAATTCGTCATTGCTGAAATCGTCCGCGATTAGGCGCTCTCAGTAGTCGACTAAGTGCTCAGGCATGTTCCTTGTCTTTGAAAAGAAGCTGCAATTACTGCAACAAACCGATCCTGGAAAATTGAAGCATGTCAAAAGCTGAAGTCATTAATTTATTTTTGGGAGGTTCCAAGTCTGAATTTGTAAATGTAAACACTTGATGACCAAAAAAATCAACGGAAGAGTCAAAGGTATGTATCGTCTTAGGACCGCTATGGTGCCCAGCAGGGCCCATGATAGATTTTGACGTGCCTTGACTCTTCTGGAGCCAGGCAAACTGTCAAATAGGCGGAGATTTCTTTTATACGTCTATCTTGTATGCTTGAAGTGAGACATAGAAATCCACCCTTAAAAAGTCCGGCTATATTCGAACCATTCAATGACAACCTGTCATCCAACTTTGCTCGTGTACGTTTTCAGTGCTAAAGTATTACAATTTCCTGCCACCGCCAAACGGTCATCTACGATGCCCCCGTGGCTACTGTAACGTCCTAAA
>JAGVVM010019487.1:0-11069 GCA_019149425.1 Psidium friedrichsthalianum
TTTCCCTCGGTAACCGACTCCTCAACGCATAAATAGACTGGCAAGGCACATATGCAATCATAATAGACAGAACGGGCAACAATAAAACGGTTCAAGCATAATGCCATATGCCAATGATGCCGGCCTCGTCGCCATAACGGATCCCAATGGATCATGCCCGTCTATGCACTACTCCAATTCCCATACAGGGCTCACTCCCACAGTGGCCACTCGGCAACAATTTAAATCAACTGCGTATCTGACGCCTTACGTTGGTTACTCCCTTTTCTCTCCACTTCCCCGCGTGACACGCCTCTGGGCACCTTCTCATGTCACATTTCTGTGACTTATGCCATGCCTCTCAGTATGCGGGGCCCACATGATTGCAATCATCAATTCAGTCATAGAACATGCTGTAATGGTATATAAGTGCAGGTGTCAGAGCACTCAAGAAGTCATCAAGTAATCACTGCTCGTCAAGCCATTCTATAAGAGATCGAGTGCCTCACACACGGTTCCTCTACCAGCCGGCTCGTAGATATCTCATACATTTCTCTGGTCAAACCACATACATTTGAACCCCATCCTAGCGGACTCAGTAACTCGACCTAGAACCCATTCGCCCAATGTTAATATCCCTCTTTGAGTTAGTATCCACGATTAATGATTTAGTGTTCTCATAAGACCCCAGGTGTAAATTGATTTAGACTTGGCTTGGGTTTAAGGCCCAATTAGTAGATTTGGGTTCGAATAATGGGCCAAAGCCCGTTCTATAGGTTCAAGGCCCACAAGGTGTTTAGGTCCCACTAGGGTAAGTCGGCGCCCATCACAAAGTTTTAAGGCCCTATTGTCAAAGTTGAGTCCATTAAGGTTCAAAGTCCAAAGAGATAGGTTAGGCCCATTAGCCAAGTTGGGCCTAATTTGTGACAGTCTGAAAATTCGACTCATTTGTCGAAATTTCTAAACGAATGGAAATGCTTCGTTAATACACCTCTGGTCGCGCTCACTCAGGATTAGCTACCCTGGATGACCAACCGAAGGGGAAAGGCTATCTGGGAATTTTTACCAATCAGCCGCCGTTGGTCTGAGACTGAAATAGGGTCGGTATTAATGAAATTGACCACAAAATGAAATTCGACGATGGACAATCGAATTAGTAAGATGAACGCAATGAAGAAATGAAATCGGTTTCAGAAATGTCGACTGAAATCAGACAGCAGGTGCACATCGAGAAGCAAGACGTGAATGGAAAATTACCGAAATGCCCCCGGTAAATGCTCAGTCCTTAGAATGAGACTAATTAGGATTTTGAGAGTAGATTCAATAGACCGACATCAAATCCAGTCCAAGATCCGTTCGCGCTCGGGACCCGATCGGTGCATTTGGCACGCAAATCGAGACAAGTCAAATCAGATGTCACATCAATCAATCAAGTGTCATGTCAATCAATCACATCAATCATGGCACAATTCCCCATGAAATCAAATCAAGTCAATCAATGTCACTATTCTACCAACCCACTATAATCCTTATTTTTGAAAATTATACACTATAATCTATTCTCTCTCTCTCTCTCCTCTTTCATTCGGCCCCCCATCCTCTCTCTCCTCTCCCGAACGCTCCCTCCCTCTCGGTTGCTCCCTCTCGCCCGTCGCCGCCGTGAAGCCGCCGTCGTCGTCCCCGTCGCCGTCGTTCGGCTAGCCGCGACCACCACCAGCCTTGTCCACATCCCGGTAAGCCTCTTGATGTCCCTTTCCTTCATTTCAAGGCCGGACCATCTCGGTTGGAACCCCTCCGCCCGCACCTCCTCTCGTCGTCGTCGTCGTCGTCGCGGCGCACCGGAGGAGCTCGAGCCGTTTCGGCTCGTCCCGCCACCACCACCACCTCATCTAACACCTAGAACCGACTCGTATAGGTCTTGGGAACCTCGCAAGGACGCCGGAACAGCCGCCAAGTCGCCGTCCCTCTCCGTTCGGCCGTGAACCCGTTCGGCCGCCCGGTGTCCTCCGTCGTCGTCGTCCCCATTCCAGCCGCCATCGTAAGCTCCAACCCCTAATCTTGGTGTAGGCTAGTAGTATGTGTGTGTGGATGGTTGCCTTAGTAGCTAACAAAGGTGATTATGGCTTAATATGGGCAATTAGGCTTTATTTGTGTATTAGGCTAATTATGTAATTGTGAATGGGCCTAAGGTGTGGGCTGATAGCTTGTTAATTGGGCCTTGAGAGGTTGTGTTTGGGCCGAATGAGTGATATGGGCGTGAGGGGTAATGGGCCTAAGCAAACTAATGGGCTTTGGAGTCTAATTTCACACTAACTGGGCCAATTTGGAACTCTCGAAACCCAAAATTGGATAATGGGCCTTATATGGACGAAAATTATAATTGAATGGGCCTAAATTATAAATTGGATTATTAAAAGATAAGGCCCAATAGTGTGCATGGGCCTAGGATGACTAATTGGGCCTAAATAGACTAATTGGGCCTAATTGACCAACTTTTGAAAATGGGCTTGGGCCCTACACGAAAATTTAATAATAATGGGCTTGAATTATATAATTGTTTTTAAAATTAATTAATTGGCCTATATTTGGTTAATGGGCCTTAGACACTAATTGGACCCAACTTAATTTAATAAGCCCAACTAGGTCTAATGGGCCTAACCCCCTTCATTTAACCTTGAATCCTATTGGGCCCAACTTAATTAATGGGCTTAGAACACTATGATGGGCCGACTTACCCTAGTGGACCTAACTATTGTTGTGGGCCTTGGGCCTTAGAACGGGCTTTAGGCCCATTCGAGTCTAAATCCACTAATTGGGCCTTAACCCAAGACAAGCCTGAATTAATTACACTTGAGGGGTTATTAAGATACTAAATCATTAATCGTGGGTTACCGACTCCCAGGGAATTAACATGGGTGGTTGGACGGCCTAGTTACCTAGTCTGCTATGATGGAATTCAAATTTATATGGGTTTAACCAGAGAGATAGTATGAGATATTCTATTGAGCCTGTCTGGCTGAGAAACTGTGTGTGGGGCATTTGATTCTCTCATGGTTTGGCTTGACGAGCACGTGATTACTTGGATGACTTCTTGATGTGCTCCGTACTTGTGCTTACATACCATTACATGCATGCTCTGTGTCTGATTTGCTGGTTGCAATCGTGTGGGCCCTGCATACATTGAGAGCATGGCATGTGTCACCAGAGATGTGACAAGAGAAGGTGCCCCAGAGGCGTCGTTACGCGGGGAAATGGAGGGAAAAGGGAGAAACCAACGTAAGGCGTCAGATACGCAGTTGAGGAATATGCCGAGTGGCACTGTTGGGTGAGCCCTGATGGGATTTGGAGTGATAGACGGGCATGATCCATTGGGATCCGATATGGCTGATTGAGGCCTGAGTATGATCCACTGGGATCCGACATGGCCGGTTGAGGCCTGCATCATTGCATATGGCATCATGTTTGGCTGTCTCTTGTGCCCGTCTGTATGATATGAACTATACTGCTATGAATTGCACTTTTGTTTATCCATGTTGGGGTCTGGTACCGAGGGGACCGAGAGTGTCTGAACCCTGGACCGCGAACCTAGTCCACTGGATAGGACCGACCCCACTAGTATACGCTATCCTACGTCAGGATTAGTGGTGAGCTTATTGAGTTTCGACTCACGGGCGGTGGTTGCCCTTCATTCTACAGATCCAGGTCACCCGTGATGGCTGCGCCACCGATGCTTTTTGGACTGCCAGTGCAGATGGACACCCAGATCACCCTCCATTTTGACATGCACGCCACGCTGTGGCATAGGCATGTGACGACTGTACTAGTAGATCAGGGTGGACCCTACCTTGTACCCCATAGATTTGAGGCATGGTATAGAGAGGGCCTGTATGGTTTTGAGGGACCTCAGAGAGACTCCCCTATCCCTATGGAGGACGACCCGATCTTGTTGCAGCCAGCCGAGTATGGTGGCGAGGTGATCGACCCCGACCCACTGCAGGAGTTGCCGTCCCCAGGACGCTCTGAGATAGATGGCCACGATGAGGGTGACGCCATGGACACGGATGAGGAGGATCCAGAGGAGGACCCCGAGGAGGACCCAGAGGAGGATCCCGAGGAGGAGCCTGAGGAGGACTGAGTTCCACTGCTACTGGTCTAGTATCTTTTGGAGTTTGAGCGAGCGTAGATGTCTTGACCGTAGTTGAGATTTTATTTTGGGGTCTGTATCTAACGCTTGATCATATATATATGATGTTGTCTTCTTTTGTAAAAGTGTTCTTGTCTTTCCGTACTACCCTACCATTTGCGTATGTATGCATGTGCAGAAGGCACGCTTCCGCAGGTTTCAGATTGCTGCCGTTTTGCACTAGCGTAGCTTGGCCGCGATGTGCAATCCTGGGCCGTCGCTACTCGTAGGCCAGGCGCACGCAGGGTTCGTTGCGATAGGAGCCGGGATGTCGCGAGCTCGATTGGGGTTCGGGGCGTGACATAATTAATTAAGTTGGGTCCAATTAGGTTCCAAGGCCCATTAGTCAATCTTAGGCCCATAATTTAATTCTAAACTCAATTATATATTTCAGGCCCATTTTTATAATTAGATTCGGGTAGGGCCCAAGCCCATTTCCAAAAGTTAGTCAAATAGGCCCAATTTGACTATTCTAGGCCCAGTTTGCCATCCTAAGCCATGTACATTATTGGGCCTCATATTTTAATGCTCATGGTCCTAATTTGGGCCCAAATAAATTAGAATTTTCGTCCAAATGTAAGCCCATTAATGATTTTGGGCCCAAATGCTCCAAATTGGCCCAATTAGTATGAAATTAGATCCCTAGGCCCATTGGCTTGTCTTGGCCCATGAGTCCACACGCCGACCTCAACATTGCAGCCCACTAAGTAACAATTCAAGGCCCAAATTCATTTCTCAAGTGGTCCACACGCTCGGCCCATTGACTCCTCACGATTTAGACTAAGCCCACTTTGCATAATTACCCACATTACACACAAATCACCATGTTTAGCTATTAACACAACAATCCACACATATATACAACTAGCCTAGGTCAAGATTAGGGAGTGAAGCTTACCGGTATGGGCTGGAGGCGGTGACGACGACGGGAATGGGGCGGACGGCCGGCGGTGAGGGCGGTGGCCGAGAGCTAGACGTGAGAGAGAGAGTGAGGGGTGAGGCGGTTTCGGCTTCATTCAAGGGCCAAATGGCCACGGCAAGGAAGAGAGGAGAGACTACGGGAGCTTACCTAGACGTGAGGGGCTAGACGGTGGTGGCTGGCCGGCGTCGGGACGGGCGGAACGACGGCGACGGGCGGCGTTCGCGGCGGACGGCTACACGGGCCGAGAGAGAGTGAGATGGTGAGGTCGGGGGGTGTCTTGATGGGGCCTCCAAGGCCACGAAGCAGCAAGGGAAGAGGGGAGAGGGACTTACCGTGGCGACGGAAAGCCGACGGCGGCCGAACGATGGCGACGGGGACGGTGGCGTTGCGGCGGAGCTCCTCGGCGCCGACGATGGAACGAAGAAGAAAGAAGAAACGAAGGAGAGAGGATGGAGGAGGTGGTCGGCCGAAGAAATGAAGGGGGAGGAGAGAGAGTGAGGGAGAGATTATACCAAAATAAGAAATAAGGAAATTAGCTTATAATGGGTTAGGTAGAATAGTAGGTTAGGTTAGACTTGACTTGATTTGATTGACATCCTTGGAACTTGGGCCATGACATGATTGATGTGATTTGATGGATTGATTTGACACTTGATTGATGTGACAACTGATTTGACTTGCCTCGATTTGCGTGCCAAATGCACCAATCGGGTCCCGAGCGCGAACGGATTTTGGACTGGAATTGGTGTCGGTCTATCGAATTCACTCTTTAAAATCCTAATTGGTCGCATTCTAATGATTGAGCATTTACCGGGGGCATTTCGGTAATTTTCCATTCACGTCCTGCTTCTCGACGTGCACCGGCTGTCTGACCTTCAGACGACGCTTCTGAAACTGATTTCATTTCTTCTTTGTGTTTATCTTACTGATTCGATTGTCCATCGTCGGATTTCATTTCGCGGTCAATTTCATTAAATACCGACCCTGTCTCAGTCTCAGACCAACGGGCGGCTGATTGGGAAAAATTCCCATATAGCCTTTCCCCTTCGGTTGGTCATCTCAGGGTAGCTAATCCTGAGTGAGCGTCGACCAGAGTGTATTAACGAAGCATTTCCATTCATTTAGAAATCCCGACAAATGGGCCGAATTTTCAGACTGTCACACATTTTGAGGGCCCGTAAAGTATGTAATTTATGAGTAGGCAGACGATGATTATGGGATATTGAATGCGAAAGGAATTTGAGATTGGCGATTAAGACATTGACATTGGATGAAGGCCCAACTAGGAATAAAGATTGTGATCTTGGTGCGAGTAACGATCAAAGGAGAATACTCTATGGAAATTTCAAGATTTGGCTTTGGTAACAATGGTCGCCCGTGGAGCTTGAACGTTAAGGTTGGGACACGAGCTAAAAGTTTTAGAGAATAAGTAGCGTGCGATCCAAGTGGAGAAATTCCTGACAATGAGAAGCGGCCTGTCAAAAAAAAAAAAACTGAAACGAGGATTATACTCTTAGGTGACGCCACGCGGGTTAATGGTAAGGGAGGTTGAGTCTAAAGTATCTCTGGCATAGTTGAAAGGGGGTGAAATTAAGGGGTGACTAGATGAATTCACGAGCATTAATTTGGCGATAACCTGCGTCGAGAATCATGATTGAGAAATGTGAAAATTCCTGAGGAGTGAACGCCAAAGTAATTTAGTGGAAAGGAAGAAAGGACAAGAAGGGTGGTTTCACTTAATATAGTGTTCGCCATAGTGGATGCCAACAGAGGATGAGGTTGGCGAGAGAAGTATAGCGGGACCAGAGTGTATCTGGTGGCTGACTGGCGCAATCAAGTAAATTGAGAAAGAAGTAAGAACTGTCCAAGGTCGCTAAGAAAGTTAGATAATAAGTGGTGCAGACTTTTGGAACCTTAATCGTAAAATTGCTAAAGTGAATGGCGAAGTCTCAAATGAGGGAGAACTGGTACGCCATGTGGAATAGAAAGGAACAAGTCTAGGGAATGTCGAGAAACGGAAATAGCCGTTTAGAGAAAAGCGGAGAGAAAGTAAAGCCCGAGTATTCCTTTTGAATTGCCTAGTGAGATGCCCTGAATGAGAAGTGCCAGAGTGTCCTGGAGATGTTGGTGAAAGTCGAGGATTGCGAACTATGTCTCCGTTGTGATCGGAGAGGTCCCCTGTTGTGTAATCAAGGTGGATTTGTGATGAAACCCACATGAACTGGTCGGCGAGCGATCCGATGGCGTCGTGGTGGGGTGTTGCTTTAATTGAAAGACCGTAACCAATAGGATCCCGGCATGGCACAGGAAAATGGCATCGAGAAAGGGGCTGAAACGTGACACATCCTAAGTTATAATGGGCGCTCCGCTAAGTGAAATGGGATGGACATCGTGGTCCCGAAGTATGCCATGTGAGTTGGCCTGGGTGAGAGAATAAACTGGGCGTGTTCCTAAGAAATTACTAATAAAATACAAGGTGGCATTGCCGGATGGACTTAAGAGTATGGAGTCGATAAAGATCACTATAAGCAGTTGAGACTGCGATATGTGACGATTAGGAAGGTGAATGATCGAGGCACGCAGAGAAGGCATGGTTGGGTTACATGATTGAAAGAGATAACGACCACAAAGCTATGCAGACAAGAGACGTAAGCCGTTGGAGTTCCAAGTTGGGGACCATGTGTTTCTGAAAGTGTCGCCGATGAGAGGGTTGTCTCGATTTACCAAGAAAGGAGAATTGAGCCCAAGATTGGTAGGACCATTCGAGATTTTGGAGAAGATCGGGACACTGGCTTATCGTCTAGCCCTGCCGCCGAACCTATCTCAAATCCACAACGTGTTTCATGCGTCAATGTTGAGGAAGTACGAACCTGACCCGAGCCATTTACTCGATCATGAAGTCATTGAAGTGAATGATCGAGTCTCGTACATAGAAAGTGTGACAGTCTGAAAATTCGACCCAATTGTCAGACTTTCTAAATGAATGGAAATACTTCATTAATACACTCTAGTCGACGCTCACTCAGGATTAGCTACCCTGAGCGGACCAACCGAAGGGGAAAGGCTATCTGGGAATTTTTCCCAATCAGCCGCCCGTTGGTTTGACACTGAGACAGAGTCGGTATTTGGTGAAATTGACCACAAAATGAAATCTGACGATGGACAATCGGATCGGTAGGATAAACACAATGAAGAAATGAAGTCGGTTTCAGAAATGTCGACTGAAGGTCAGACAGCCGGTGCACGTCGTGAAGCAAGACGTGAATGGAAAATTACCGAAATGCCCCCGGTAAATGCTCAGACCTTAGATTGAGACTAATTAAGATTTTTGAGAGTAGATTCGATAGATCGACACCAAATCCAGTCCAAAATCCGTTCGCGCATGGGACCCGATCGGTGCATTTGGCACGCAAATCGAGGCAAGTCAAATCAAGTGTCACATCAATCGGGTGTCACATCAATCAATCAAGTGTCAAATCAATCAATCATGCACAATTCCCCATGCAATCAATCAAATCAATCAAAGGGCAAATCAAATCAAATTCCCCATTACCTAACCCACTATAAACTAATTCCCAATTATTTTTATGGATTATAATCTCTCCCTCTCTCTCTCCTCACTCATTCGGTCATCCCTCTCTCTCCTCCCTCCCGATCGCTCTCTCTCCCTCTCGGATTCTCCCTCTCGCCCGGCCACCGTCCCCGTCGTCCGCCGCGAAGAGCCGCCCGTCCGCCGTCGTCGACATCATCCAGCCGTCGCCCGCCGCCTCCTCCGGCCTTGTCCTCGTTCCGGTAAGCCTCTTGGTGTCCCTTTTCTTCATTCTCATGGCCGGACCACCTCGGTTAGGAACCCCTCCGCCCGCTCCTCCTCTCGTCGTCGTCGTCGTCGTCGTGCCTCACCGGAGGAGGTCGAGCCATTCCGGCTTGCTCCGCCACACCAGCAGCTCCTCTAACACCTTGAACCGACTCGTATAGGCCTTAGGAACCTCGGAGGGACGCCGGAACAGCCGTGAGCCGCCGCCTACTCCCCGCGCGCGCGAAATGCCGAACCGGCCGCCGGTGACTCCTCCGCCTTCGTCGTCATCTTCGGCCCATTCTAGGTAAGCAACCCTCTAATCCTAGTTTAGGCTAGTATGTATATGAGTGGATGATGGTGCATTAGTAGCTAATCAAGTTGATTAGAGTATAATGTGGATGATTAAGCTAGTTGGGCTTTGGACTAATGTTGCTAACCTAATGGGCCGAACGTGTGGGTTACTTGGAGAGAGAGATTGGGCCTTGAAACTTAATCTAATGGGCTGAAATTAGTGTAATAAGCGTGTGGACTAATGGGCCTAAGGTTTATAATGGGCTTGGGGTACTAATTTTAAGCTATTTGGCCTAAATGAACCTAATTGGACCTAATTGGACTAACGGGCTCATAAGGGACGAAAATTACTTTGAATGGGCCCAAATTATAGTTGGAAACATTAAAAGAGGAGGCCCATTAATGTACATGGGCCTAAAATGGCTAATTGGGCCTAAAATGAGCTAAATGGGCTTAATTGGTTAACTCTTAAAAATGGGCTTGGGCCCTACACGAAATTAATTCTAATTGGGCCTTAATTTTATAATGGGTTCAACTTTAGTTAATGGGCCTTAGAATCTAATTGGGCCTTACTTGTCTTAATAAGCCCAACTTAATCTAATGGGCCTAACCCGTTTCATTAGACCTTGAGCCTTAATGGGCCCGACTTGGCTATTGGACTTTGAACTCTATAATGGGCCGACTTACTTTAATGAACTTAATTACCTTTGAGGGCCTTGAACCTTGGATCGGGCTTTAGGCCCAATTGAACTTGAATCCTCTAATTGGGCCCCGAACCAACTTAGCCTAATTCATTTACACCCGAAGGATTGTTTAACTATTAAATCACTAGTCGTGGGTTTTTAACTCCCAGGGGACTAACATGGGTGTTTGGGCTTAGGCCGAGCTGTCGAATCCGCGAAGATGAGAGTCCAACTGTTATGGGTCTGACCCGAGGATCGATGAGTGATATCCTATCATATCTGTCTGACTGAGAAATTGTGCGTGGGCCCTTGGATTCTCGTATGGCTTGACTTGTTGTGCACGTGAGGGTGTGGTGGTTGCTTGATGTGTTCTATACTTGTGCATATATGCCATATCATGCATGCTCTATGTTGATTTGCTGACTGCAATCCCGTGGCCCCGCATACATTGAGAGCATGGCATGAGTCACCGGAGCCGTGACGCGAGAATGTGCCAGAGGGGAAGTGGAGAGAAAAGGGAGACCAATGTAAGGCGTTGAGACGCATTGTGGTAATTGCCGTATGGCACTGTTGGGTGAGCCCTGATGGGATTTGGAGTGACAGATGGGCATGGTCTATTGGGACCCGTTATGGCCGTTGAGGCCTGAGTATGATCCATTGGGATCCGACATGGCCGGTTGAGGCCTGTAGCATTGCATATGACATCTGATTGACATCTTGTGCCCGTCTGTATGATATGATCTGTGTTGTGATAATTGTACGCGTGTTAGTCATGTTGGGGGTCTGGTGCCGAGGGACTGAGAGTGTCTGAACCCTGGACTGTGAACCTAGTCCATTGGATAGGACCGACCCTACTGGTATACGCTATCCTACGTTAGGATTAGTGGTGAGCTTATTGAGTTCGACTCATGGGCGGTGGTTGCCCTTCTTTTACAGATCCAGGTCACCCATGATGGCTGCACCGCCGATGCTTTTTGGACTGCCAGTGCAGATGGACACCGAGATTACCCTCCATTTTGATATGCACGCCACTCTGTGGCATAGGCATGTGACCACCGTGTTAGTAGATCAGGTGGACCTTATCTTGTACCCCATAGATACGAGGCTGGTTTAGAGAGGGCCTGTATGGCTTCGAGGGACCTCAGAGAGACTCCCCGATCCCCATGGAGGACGACCCGATCTTGCTGCAGCCAGCCGAGTACGGAGGCGAGGTGG
>JAGVVM010019488.1:0-15991 GCA_019149425.1 Psidium friedrichsthalianum
GGGATGAGAGAGTGAGGAGATATTATACCACAAATAAGAAATAAGGAATTAGCTTATAATGGTTAGGTAGAATAGTAGGTTAGGTTCGACTTGACAGCTTGATTTGATTGACATCCTTGGACTTGGGCCCAGACATGATTGATGTGATTTGATGGATTGATTTGACCACTTAATTGATGTGACAAACTGATTTGGACTGGCCTCGATTTGCGTGCCAAATGCCACCGATCGGGTCCCGAGCTCGCGAACGGATTTTGGGACTGGAATGGTGTCGGTCTATCGAATTCACTCTTAAAAAATCCCCTAATTGTGTCTCATTTAATGAGTGAGCATTTACCGGGGGCATTCGTAATTTCCTTCAGAGTCCTGCTTCTCGACGTGCACCGCTGTCTGACCTTCAGACGGACGCTTCTGAAACTGATTTCATTTCTTCTTTGTGTTTATCTTACGATCGAGTGTCCATCGTGGATTCATTTCGGCGGTTAATTTCATTAAATACCGATCCTGTCTCCAGTCTCAGACAACGGGCGGCTGATTGGGAAAAATCCCAGATAGCCTTCCCCCTTTCGGTTGCGGTCATCTCAGGGTAGTCTAAACCTGGGATAGTGAGCGTCGACCAGTTTTTTTTTTGAGGGTATTAACGAAGCATTTCATTCATTAGAAATCCCGACAAATGGGCCGAATTTTCAGACTGTCACACATTTTGAGGGCCCGTAAAGTATGTAATTTATGAGTAGGCAGACGATGATTATGGGGATATGAATGCGAAAGGAATTTGAGATTGGCGATTAAGACATTGACATGGATGAAGGCCCAACTAGGAATAAAGATTGTGATCTTGGTGCGAGTACGATCAAAGGAGAATACTATATGGAAATTTCAAGATTGGCTTTGGTAACAATGGTCGCCCGTGGAGCTTGAACGTTAAGGTTGGGACACGAGCTAAAAGTTTTAGAGAATAAGTAGCGTGCGATCCAAGTGGAGAAATTCTGACAATGAGAAGCGGCCTGTCAAAAAAAAAAACTGAAACGAGGATTATACTCTTAGGTGACGCCACGCGGGTTAATGGTAAGGAGGTTGAGTCTAAAGTATCTCTGGCATAGTTGAAAGGGGGTGAAATTAAGGGGTGACTAGATGAATTCACGAGCATTAATTTGGCGATAACCTGCGTCGAGAATCATGATTGAGAAATGTGAAAATTCCTGAGGAGTGAACGCCAAAGTAATTTAGTGGAAAGGAAGAAAGGACAAGAAGGGTGGTTTCACTTAATATAGTGTTCGCTATAGTGGATGCCAACAGAGGATGAGGTTGGCGAGAGAAGTATAGCGGGACCAGAGTGTATCTGGTGGCTGACTGGCGCAATCAAGTAAATTGAGAAAGAAGTAAGAACTGTCCAAGGTCGCTAAGAAAGTTAGATAATAAGTGGTGCAGACTTTTGGAACCTTAATCGTAAAATTGCTAAAGTGAATGGCGAAGTCTCAAATGAGGGAGAACTGGTACGCCATGTGGAATAGAAAGGAAGTCTAGGAATGTCGAGAAACGGAAATAGCCGTTTAGAGAAAAGCGGAGAGAAAGTAAAGCCCGAGTATTCCTTTTGAATTGCCTAGTGAGATGCCCTGAATGAGCAGTGCCAGAGTGTCCTGGAGATGTTGGTGAAAGTCGAGGATTGCGAACTATGTCTCCGTTGTGATCGGAGAGGTCCCCTGTTGTGTAATCAAGTGGATTGTGTGATGAAACCCACACGAACTGGTCGGCGAGCGATCCGATGGCGTCGTGTGGGGTGTTGCTTTAATTGAAAGACCGTAACCAATAGGATCCCGGCATGGCACAGGAAAATGGCATCGAGAAAGGGGCTGAAACGTGACACATCCTAAGTTATAATGGGCGCTCCGCTAAGTGAAATGGGATGGACATCGTGGTCCCGAAGTATGCCATGTGAGTTGGCCTGGGTGAGAGAATAAACTGGGCGTGTTCCTAAGAAATTACTAATAAAATACAAGTGGCATTGCCGGATGGACTTAAGAGTATGGAGTCGATAAAGATCACTATAAGCAGTTGAGACTGCGATATGTGACGATTAAGGAAGGTGAATGATCGAGGCACGCAGAGAAGCATGGTTGGGTTACATGATTGAAAGAGATAACGACCACAAAAGCTATGCAGACAAGAGACGTAAGCCGTTGGAGTTCCAAGTTGGGGACCATGTGTTTCTGAAAGTGTCGCCGATGAGAGGGTTGTCTCGATTTACCAAGAAAGGAGAATTGAGCCCAAGATTGGTAGGACCATTCGAGATTTTGAGAAGATCGGGACACTGGCTTATCGTCTAGCCCTGCCGCCGAACCTATCTCAAATCCACAACGTGTTTCATGCGTCAATGTTGAGGAAGTACGAACCTGACCGAGCCATTTACTCGATCATGAAGTCATTGAAGTGAATGATCGAGTCTCGTACATAGAAAGTGTGACAGTCTGAAAATTCGACCAATTGTCAGACTTTCTAAATGAATGGAAATACTTCATTAATACACTCTAGTCGACGCTCACTCAGGATTAGCTACCCTGAGCGGACCAACCGAAGGGGAAAGGCTATCTGGGAATTTTTCCAATCAGCCGCCCGTTGGTTTGACACTGAGACAGAGTCGGTATTTGGTGAAATTGACCACAAAATGAAATCTGACGATGGACAATCGGATCGGTAGGATAAACACAATGAAGAAATGAAGTCGGTTTCAGAAATGTCGACTGAAGGTCAGACAGCCGGTGCACGTCGTGAAGCAAGACGTGAATGGAAAATTACCGAAATGCCCCCGGTAAATGCTCAGACCTTAGATTGAGACTAATTAAGATTTTTGAGAGTAGATTCGATAGATCGACACCAAATCCAGTCCAAAATCCGTTCGCGCATGGGACCCGATCGGTGCATTTGGCACGCAAATCGAGGCAAGTCAAATCAAGTGTCACATCAATCGGGTGTCACATCAATCAATCAAGTGTCAAATCAATCAATCATGGCACAATTCCCCATGCAATCAATCAAATCAATCAAAGGGCAAATCAAATCAAATTCCCCATTACCTAACCCACTATAAACTTAATTCCCAATTATTTTTATGGATTATAATCTCTCCCTCTCTCTCTCCTCACTCATTCGGTCATCCCTCTCTCTCCTCCCTCCCGATCGCTCTCTCTCCCTCTCGGATTCTCCCTCTCGCCGGCCACCGTCCCCGTCGTCCGCCGCGAAGACCGCCCGTCCGCCGTCGTCGACATCATCCAGCCGTCGCCCGCCGCCTCCTCCGGCCTTGTCCTCGTTCCGGTAAGCCTCTTGGTGTCCCTTTTCTTCATTCTCATGGCCGGACCACCTCGGTTAGGAACCCCTCCGCCCGCTCCTCCTCTCGTCGTCGTCGTCGTCGTCGTGCCTCACCGGAGGAGGTCGAGCCATTCCGGCTTGCTCCGCCACACCAGCAGCTCCTCTAACACCTTGAACGACTCGTATAGGCCTTAGGAACCTCGGAGGGACGCCGGAACAGCCGTGAGCCGCCGCCTACTCCCCGCGCTCGCGAAATGCCGAACCGGCCGCCGGTGACTCCTCCGCCTTCGTCGTCATCTTCGGCCCATTCTAGGTAAGCAACCCTCTAATCTAGTTTAGGCTAGTATGTATATGAGTGGATGATGGTGCATTAGTAGCTAATCAAGTTGATTAGAGTATAATGTGGATGATTAAGCTAGTTGGGCTTTGGACTAATGTTGCTAACCTAATGGGCCGAACGTGTGGGTTACTTGGAGAGAGAGATTGGGCCTTGAAACTTAATCTAATGGGCTGAAATTAGTGTAATAAGCGTGTGGACTAATGGGCCTAAGGTTTATAATGGGCTTGGGGTACTAATTTTAAGCTATTTGGGCCTAAATGAACCTAATTGGACCTAATTGGACTAATGGGCTCATAAGGGACGAAAATTACTTTGAATGGGCCCAAATTATAGTTGGAAACATTAAAAGAGGAGGCCCATTAATGTACATGGGCCTAAAATGGCTAATTGGGCCTAAAATGAGCTAAATGGGCTTAATTGGTTAACTCTTAAAAATGGGCTTGGGCCCTACACGAAATTAATTCTAATTGGCCTTAATTTTATAATGGGTTCAACTTTAGTTAATGGGCCTTAGAATCTAATTGGGCCTTACTTGTCTTAATAAGCCCAACTTAATCTAATGGGCCTAACCCGTTTCATTAGACCTTGAGCCTTAATGGGCCCGACTTGGCTATTGGACTTTGAACTCTATAATGGGCCGACTTACTTTAATGAACTTAATTACCTTTGAGGGCCTTGAACCTTGGATCGGGCTTAGGCCCAATTGAACTTGAATCCTCTAATTGGGCCCCGAACCAACTTAGCCTAATTCATTTACACCCGAAGGATTGTTTAACTATTAAATCACTAGTCGTGGGTTTTTAACTCCCAGGGGACTAACATGGGTGTTTGGGCTTAGGCCGAGCTGTCGAATCCGCGAAGATGAGAGTCCAACTGTTATGGGTCTGACCCGAGGATCGATGAGTGATATCCTATCATATCTGTCTGACTGAGAAATTGTGCGTGGGCCCTTGGATTCTCTTATGGCTTGACTTGTTGTGCACGTGAGGGTGTGGTAGTTGCTTGATGCGTTCTATACTTGTGCATATATGCCATATCATGCATGCTCTATGTTGATTGCTGATTGCAATCCCGTGGCCCCGCATGAGAGCATGGCATGAGTCACCGGAGCTGTGACGCGAGAATGTGCCCAGAGGGGAAGTGGAGAGAAAAGGGAGACCAATGTAAGGCGTTTGAGACGCATTGTGGTAATTGCCGTATGGCACTGTTGGGTGAGCCCTGATGGGATTTGGAGTGACAGATGGGCATGGTCTATTGGGACCCGTTATGGCCGTTGAGGCCTGAGTATGATCCATTGGATCCGACATGGCCGGTTGAGGCCTGTAGCATTGCATATGGCATCTGATTGACATCTTGTGCCCGTCTGTATGATATGATCTGTGTTGTGATAATTTGTACGCGTGTTAGCCATGTTGGGGGTCTGGTGCCGAGGGGACTGAGAGTGTCTGAACCCTGGACCGTGAACCTAGTCCATTGGATAGGACCGACCCTACTGGTATACGCTATCCTACGTTAGGATTAGTGGTGAGCTTATTGAGTTTCGACTCATGGGCGGTGGTTGCCCTTCTTTTACAGATCCAGGTCACCCATGATGGCTGCACCGCCGATGCTTTTTGGACTGCCAGTGCAGATGGACACCGAGATTACCCTCCATTTTGATATGCACGCCACTCTGTGGCATAGGCATGTGACCACTGTGTTAGTAGATCAGGGTGGACCTTACCTTGTACCCCATAGATATGAGGCCTGGTTTAGAGAGGGCCTGTATGGCTTCGAGGGACCCCAGAGGGACTCCCCGATCCCCATGGAGGACGACCCGATCTTGCTGCAGCCAGCCGAGTATGGAGGCGAGGTGGTCGATCCCGACCCATTGCAGGAGATGCCGTCACCAGGACGATCCGAGATTGATGGTCACGAGGAGGGTGACGCGATGGACACAGACGAGGAGGATCTAGAGGAGGACCCAGAGGAGGACCCCGAGGAGGATCCCGAGGAGGAGCTCGAGATGGACTGAGTTATGCTGTACTGGTCTAGTCTTTTTGAGAGGGAGCGTAGATAGCTCGACCACTGTGAGGTTTTTCTTTTGGGAGTCTGTATCTAACGCTCTATGTATATATATATATGATGTGTATTGCTTTTTTTGTAAAAGTGTTCTTGTCCTTTCTCGCTACCCTACAATCTTATGTATGTATGCATGAGTAGAAGGCACGCTTCCGCAGGTTTTTAGATTGTCGTCATTTTGCGCTAGCGTCGCTTGGCCGCGATGAGCATCCTGGGCCGTCGCTACTCGTAGGCCAGGCGTACGCAGGGATTCGTTGATGTTCATGAACAGGGGTGTCGCGTGCTCGATTGGGGTTCGGGGCGTGACACTCGTCCCTGAGCAGGCGGACGGTTCAGAATTCCTTGAGGTGTATTCGCCACTGGTGGCTGCTGCTGCGGTTGGAACTGGGGGGGTCTCGGACCATTCCTTGGGCAGTTCCTTTGAAGGTGCCCCATCTGCCCACACCTGAAGCATCCTCCCGTCTTCTTCGGACAGGGGTTGTTCCCATGCCTCCTGCCACAGTCACGGCAGTTCTGATTTCCAGCAAAAGGCGGCTTTCCAAAGTCTTCCTCGCAGGTGGGACGAACCTGCGGTTGTCCTTCATCGGCCTCTTGCCGAAATCCCTGAAGTTCCTGTTTGGCATGAACCGCGATCCAGATGCGGCAGCCTTCTCCTGCAGATCTCGCTCTATGGCCAGGGCTCTCTCATAGATCTCGTTGTAGTCCCTCAGTCCAGTGGCAATTATCATGCTCTTCAGCTCGGGTCTCAGACCTTCTCTGAATCTTCTCGCTTTATCCCACGGGTCCTCTATCAGCCTTCGAGCGAACTTAGACAATCTGGCGAACTCGCCCTCATACTGATCAACAGTCATTTGCCCCTGACGGAGCCTTATAAACTCCTCCATCTTTCGCTCTTGGGCGGCTTCCGAGAAGTACTTCCCATTGAATGCTGCACAGAAAGCAGCCCAGTTCGGCCTCATGCCATCAGGAATACTCGTCCACGGGTGGCCTTCCACCAGTCATCTGCCGTGTTCTGGAGCTGGTAGGTCGCCAGTGAGACCTTCTCCTCGTCTGTGCATCCAAGCACGGTAAATGCCTTCTCCAGCTGCTCAATCCACGAGGCAGCTACCTCAGGTCCTCCAGTGCCATCAAATTTTGACGGTTGTAGCTTCAAGAACTGCTTCACTATGTGATGGGTTTGGCGTCCTCCATTGCCATGCCCATTGCCCCCATGGGCTCCATTTGCAGCGGCCAAGGCGGCCTCAGCTGCTTGGGCAACAGTGGCAGCTCTCTCAGCAGCTTGCCTACCCATCAAATTGCTGACTTCTGTCAACACCCTCATCATTTCTTCTATCCTCGGGTCTCCTTCAGGCGCAGGAGCCCTTGAGCTTGACGCTCCAGCACTGGGTCTTCTGCCCCTATTGCTCATCCTTTCTAGTTCTCACTCACACCTATACCAACGAAATTCCCATTCAGGAATTCGAAATTCTAAAACTAACAATCAAGCTTTCGCCTACTGTCGCGTCTACTGACATGAATATGCATGTAAAGTTCGCTGCAGCTTTTAATGCAATTGGACTAGGAAGACACCTAGACTCACCCTGACAATGCACAACCTAGGCCACTCCATTCGCCACCTCAACTAGAAGCCTGTCAGGAGCCGCTCCTTGATCGGGTCTCTGTCCCGGCGACCACTCCCCGCCCTCCTCATTTCTTGGTGCGAACAGTTGTCCTAAGTTACCCACAGCTAGAGAGAATCCCACTCCACGTGTCCCATACCACGCTTCATTGCAGTTTTTAGACGTCCCGCCAGACCTGTCCCATACCAGGCTGACGGTTACCCAACCCAATAAAATATGATGCATGCACTTTTCAAACCTCGACTCTTTATTTTTAAATCATCTTCATTTTGAACCATTTTTCCTTTAATGCAGAAATCGTGCAATGCATGATGGTCAGGCAGCGCGCAACAGCCGACTAGGCATACAACCACAAGCAACAGTAACTAGCAACTAGTCAATCAGCAATCAGCATTCAAGCACCCTACTCACGGGGCTATGCTTTAGAACCTTACCTCAGGTCCTGACGCATCTGCAGATTAGTTTTAAAACATTATAGTCTATATTCGTACTAGACTAGTCACCTAACTCTGCAAGCACATGCGCCAATCAATTCATGCATTTTACCCTTCCTAATTCCTAGGTCTAGGGTCTTTCTATCTGTCTACCCCAAAATCATCAGCCTTATCACTCCAAATCCTCGAACGGTCTCGTATCGAGCTGACCTTGCTCTGATACCACTCGAGCGGGGATGTCACGCCCCGAGCCCCAATCGAGCCCGCGACACCCCTGTTCATACACAACCACGAATCCCTGCGTACACCTGGCCTACGAGTAGCGACGGCCCAGGATACTCATCGCGGCCAAGCGACGCTAGCGCCAATGACAACAATCTCAAACCTGCGGAAGCGTGCCTTCTATACATACATACATGCACAAGGTACAGGGTAGCATGAAAGACAAGAACACTTTTACAAAAGACAATACACATCAAATATATATATACATAGAGCGTTAGATACAGACTCCCAAAAGAAAACCACACAGTGGTCGAGCTATCTACGCTCCCTCTCAAACAGACTAGACTAGTACAGCATAACTCAGTCCATCTCGAGCTCCTCCTCGGGATCCTCCTCGAGGTCCTCCTCTGGGTCCTCCTCTGGATCCTCCTCGTCTGTGTCCATCGCGTCACCCTCCTCGTGACCATCAATCTCGGATCGTCCAGGTGACGGCATCTCCTGCAATGGGTCGGGGTCGACCACCTCACCACCATACTCGTCTGGCTGAAGCAAAATCGGATCGTCCTCCATAGGAATAGGGGAGTCCCTTTGGGGTCCCTCAAAGCCAAACAGGCCCTCTCTAAACCAGGCCTCATATCTATGGGGTACGAGATAAGGTCCACCCTGATCTACCAACACAGTGGTCACATGCCTATGCCACAGAGTGGCGTGCATATCAAAATGGAGGGTAATCTCGGTATCCATCTGTACTGGCAGTCCAAAAAGCATCGGCGGTGCAGCCATCATGGGTGACCTGGATCTGTAAAAGAAGGGCAACCACCGCCCATGAGTCGAAACTCAATAAGCTCACCACTAATCCTAACGTAGGATAGCGTATACTAATAGGGTCGGTCCTATCCAATGGACTAGGTTTTCGGTTCAGGGTTCAGGCACTCTCAGTTCTCGGTACCAGACCCCAACATGCCTAACATACGTACAAATTGTCACAACACAGATCATATTATACAGACGGGCACAAGATGTCAATCAGATGCCATATGCAATGCTACAGGCCTCAATCGGCCATATCGGATCTCAATGGATCGTACTCAGGCCTCAACCGGCCATAACTGGTCCCAATAGACCATGTCCATCTGTCACTCTAAATCCCATCAGGGCTCACCCAACAGTGCCATACGGCAATTACCACAATGCGTCTCAAACGCCTTACATTGGTCTCCCTTTTCTCTCCACTTCCCCTCTGGGCACATTCTCGCGTCACAACTCCGGTGACTCATGCCATGCTCTCAATGTATGCGGGGCCACATGGTTTCAATCAACAAATCGAACATAGAGCATGCATGATATGGCATATGTGCACAAATATAGAACGCATCAAGCAACCATCACACTCTCATGCGCACCACAAGCCAAGCCATAAGAAAATCAAAGGCCCCACGCACAATCCCTCAGTCAGACAGGTTCGAAGAATAACTACATTTTGATTCTCGGGTCAAATCCATAACCATTAGACTCTCGTCTGGCAAATCTGATCACTCGGCCTAAGCCCAAACACCCAAGCTATTCCCCTAGAGTTAATAACCCATGACTATTGATTCAGTGTTTTATTGTTTCCCCGATGTAGTTGAATTAAGCTCGGTTGGGTTTAAGGACCAATTATAGGATTCAATTCAAATGGGCTTAAGGCCCGAACCAAGGCCCATGGTTCATAAGGATTAGTAAGTCCATTAAGGGAATTCGGCCCATTAAGAGTTTTAAGGTCCATAAGTCGAGTTGGGCCCATTAAGGTTCAAGGTTGTATGAAATAGGTTAAGCCCATTAGGTTAGATTGGGCTAATTAGATTAAGTAAGGCCCAATTAGAGACAAAGGCCCATTGATTAAAGTTGGGCCCATTATGAAAATCTTAAGCCCATTATGAAATTAAGGCCCAATTAGAATAAATTTCGTGTAGGGCCCAAGCCCATTTTCTAAAGTTAACCAATTAAGCCCATTTAGCCCATTTTAGGCCCATTTAGCTAATCGAGGCCCATATACACTATTGGGCTTCGTAAATTAATGTTTAAAATTCTAATTTAGGCCCATTAGATTCCAATTTTCGTCCACTCATGGCCCATCATTCCCATTTGGCCCATTTTGATTAGTTTAGGCCCAAATAGATAAAAATTAGAACCCCAAGCCCAAATAGAACCCTTAGGCCCATTAGTCCACACGCCCATTTCACTATTCCAGCCCATTAAATTAGTTTCAAGGCCCAATCTCTCCCACCAAATGGCTCATTCGGCCGGCCCACTAGAAAACCAAATGGCCTAAGCCCAATTAACATCACATTACACATATTATCCACAAATCACCAAGATTAGCAACTCATCAACCAACCACAAGGGCATACCACTAGCCTAAGTCAAGATTAGAGGATTGCTTACCGGTGGAGGGGGCTGGACACGGCAGCTGGACGGCGACGGGACTGGCGGAGGACGGTGGGGCTCGCGGCGGCTAAGGGAAAACCGAGAGAGAGAAATGGTCACGGTCGGCTTTAGGGCCTACGGCCACGGCAACAAGGGAAGGAAGGGAGAGAAGGGACTCACCGGCCGAGGTTGAGGGCTGAAGATGGTGGTGGCGCCGCGCAAGGGACGGCGGATGGTGGCCGGCGGTCTTCACGGGCGGACGGGGCCGAGAGGAAAAGAGAGAGAGACGGTGAGGTTGGGCGGCTCCAAGGGACTTCCATGGCCACGAAATAAAGAGAGGGATGGGCTAGAAGACTCACCGGAGGAGAATGAGGCGACGACGGTGGCTGGTCGGCGGCGGATGTCATGCCCCGAGCCCCAATCGAGCCCGCGACACCCCTGTTCATACATAACCATTGACGGAACCCTGCGTACGCCTGGCCTACGAGTAGCGACGGCCCAGGATGCTCATCGCGGCCAAGCGACGCTAGCGCGAACTACAATAATCTAAGACTGCGGAAGCGTGCCTTCTATACACACATACATATACAAGGAACGGGGTAGCATGAAAAGACAAGAACACTTTTACAAAAGGCGAATTCACAACATATATATATATACATAAGCGTTAGATACAGACCCCAAAAGAAAACCTCGCTATGGTCAAGCTATCTACGCTCTCTCAAAAGACTAGACCAGTACAGCATCTCTCAATCCATCTCGAACTCCTCCTCGGGATCCTCCTCGGGGTCCTCCTCTGGGTCCTCCTCTGGATCCTCCTCGGGGTCCTCCTCATCTGTGTCCATCGCGTCACCCTCCTCGTGACCATCTATCTCGGATCGTCCAGGTGACGGCATCTCCTGCAGTGGGTCGGGGTCGACCACCTCGCCTCCATACTCTGCTGGCTGTAGCAAGATCGGGTCGTCCTCCATGGGGATCGGGGAGTCTCTCTGAGGTCCCTCGAAGCCAAACAGGCCCTCTCTAAACCAGGCCTCGTATCTATGGGGTACAAGATAAGGTCCACCCTGATCTACTAACACAGTGGTCACATGCCTATGCCACAGAGTGGCGTGCATATCAAAATGGAGGGTAATCTCGGTGTCCATCTGCACTGGCAGTCCAAAAAGCATCGGCGGTGCAGCCATCATGGGTGACCTGGATCTGTAAAGGAAGGGCAACCACCGCCCATGAGTCGAAACTCAATAAGCTCACCACTAATCCTAACGTAGGATAGCGTATACTACTAGGGTCGGTCCTATCCAATGAACTAGGTTCTCGGTCCAGGGTTCGGGCACTCTCAGTCCTCGGTACCAGACCCCAACATGAATAACAGACGTGCAAATTATCCCAACACAGTTCATATCATACAGACGGGCACAAGAGATATCAATCAGATGCCATATGCAATGCTACAGGCCTCAACCGGCCATATCGGATCCCAATGGATCATGCTCAGGCCTCAATCGGCCATAACGGGTCCCAATAGACCATGCCCATCTGTCACTCCAAATCCCATCAGGGCTCACCCAACAGTGCCCTACGGCATTTACCACACTGCGTCTCGAACGCCTTACGTTGGTCTACCTTTTTTTTTTTCTCCATTTCCCCTCTGGGCACATTCTCACGTCACAACTCTGGTGACTCATGCCATGCTCTCAATGAATGCGGGGCCCTCATGATTGCAACCAGCAATTTAAACACAGAGCATGCATGCTATGGTATATGAGCACAGGTACAAGGCACATCAAGAAATCATCAAAGTGAACATGTGCTCGTCAGACCAGACCATAAGAGATTCAAAGGCCCCACGCACAATCCCCTAGCCAGACAGGCTCAATAGAGTATCCCATATTAATTCTCGGGCCAAACCCATAACGATTGGAATCTCATCTCAGCGGCCTTAACAACCCGGCCTAAACCCAATCACCCATGCTAGTCCCCTGGGAGTTATTAACCCGCGACTAATGATTCAATGACTAAACAATCCATCAGGTGTAGTTGGATTAGGCTTATCTCGGTTTAAGGCCCAATTAAAGGATTCGAGTTCGAATGGGTCCAATCCCGGCCCAAGGCCCAAGGGTAATTAAGTTCATTAAGGTAGGTCAGCCCATTATAAGATTTAAAGCCCATTAGTCAGGTTGGGCCCATTACGGTTCAAGGTTGAAAGAAATGGGTTAGGCCCCTTAATTAGGTTGGGCTTAATAATTTCAGTTGGGCCCTAATAATAACCAAGGCCCATTAATTAAACTTGAGCCCATTAATTAAATCTTAGGTCCATTATGAAATTAAGGCCCAATTAAAATTAATTTCGCGTAGGGCCCAAGCCCATTTTCAAGGATTATCCAGTTAAGCCCGTTTAGCCCATTTTAGGCCCATTTGATCACTCTAAGCCCATATGCATTAGTGGGCCTCATCTTTTAATGTTCCAACCCATCATTGGGCCCATTTAATTATAGTTTTCGTCCATTATAGGCCCATTAGCCCAATTAAGTTCAATTAGGTTCAATTAGGCCCAATTAAGTTAAAATTAAGTTCTTAAGCCCAATACAATCCTTAGGCCCATGAGTTCTCTCGCCAACTTCACTCCACTCAGCCCATCTATGACTTCTCAAGGCCCAAACCGAATTTCCTAGAGGCCCACACGTTCGGCCCATTTCACACATAAGCTTAATCCTAGTCCAACATGCTTAACCACACACATTATCCACTAATCACCTTAATTAGCGACTAATTCAATCAACCCCACAAGCATACAACTAGCCTAAATTGAGATTAGTGGGTGAAGCTTACCGGTGGAGGCTGAAGAGGCGGCCGTGAACTAACCGAGGAAGGGAGAGAAAATGGTGAGGTTCGGTCGGCCTCGCGAGGTCCCAAGCCACGAAATGAAGATAAGGAGGAACCGGGAGGCTTACCGCGACGAGGTGAAGGCCGACGAACGCCGGATGGTGGCGGAACGACGACACGGACGGCGGCTCGGGCGACGGCTACGCGAACAAAGAGAGGAAGAGAGGATAGGTCGGGGTTTCTCGGTCTTCGTGGCCACGGAATGGGAAGAAGAAGAACGAGCAAAGCTCACCTAGGCGTCGGCTTGGGATGATGGTGGCGTCGGGCGGTGGCGGGCGGACGAGGCTCACGGGCGGCCGGCTTGGGCGGACGGCGACGGGACCGAGAGAGGGAGAGAGAGCGATCGGGAGAGTGAGGGAGGAGGTGGCCGAAGGTTTCAAATGAGGGAGGAGAGAGAGTATGAGAGATTATAATCACATGGGACAAATGGTTAGTAGTGAGTGGAGTGGTTGATGGGATTATGTGACATGTGATTGATGGATGGATTTCATGGGAAATTGCGCCATGACGCGATTGATTTGATTGATTGATTGATGTGACACCTGATTGATGTGACATCTGATTTGACTTGCCTCGATTTGCGTGCCAAATGCACCGATCGGGTCCCGAGCGCGAACGGATTTTGGCTGGGTTTGGTGTCGGTCTATCGAATCTACTCTCAAAAATCCTAATTAGTCTCATTCTAAGGTCTGAGCATTTACCGGGGGCATTTCGGTAATTTTCCATTCACGTCTTGCTTCTCGACGTGCACCGGCTGTCTGACCTTCAGTCGACATTTCTGAAACTGACTTCATTTCTTCATTGCGTTTATCTTACTGTTCGATTGTCCATCGTCAGATTTCATTTTGTGGTCAATTTCATCAAATACCGACTCTGTCTCAGTCTCAAGCCAACGGGCGGCTGATTGGGAAAAATTCCCAGATAGCCTTTCCCTTCGGTTGGTCAGCTCAGGGTAGCTAATCCTGAGTGAGCGTCGACTAGAGTGTATTAATGAAGTATTTCCATTCATTAGAAGTTGACAATTGGGTCAAATTTTCAGACTGTTCACATCAAACCTTGTAATGGGCCGACTTACCTTAGTGGACTTAGTTTCCTTCGTGGGCCTTGGGCCCTGGTCTGGACTTTAGGCCCACTTGACTGCGAATCCTCTAATTGAGCCTGAACCACCTTAACCTTATTCAACTACACCTGAAGGATTGCTTAATCCTGGAGTCATTAGTCGTGGGTTATTAACTCCAGGGGACTAGCTTGGTGATTGGGTTTAGGCCGAGTTATAAGGCCGCTGAGATGAGATTCTAATCGTTATGGGTTTGACCCGAGAATTAACATGGATACTCTATTGAGCCTGTCTGGCTAGGGGATTGTGCGTGGGGCCTTTGAATCTCATATGGTCCTGGTTTGACGAGCATATGTTCACTTTGATGATTTCTTGATGTGCCTTGTACCTGTGCTCATATACATAGCATGCATGCTCTGTGTTTAAATTGCTGGTTGCAATCATGAGGGCCCCGCATTCATTGAGAGCTTGGCATGAGTCACCAGAGTTGTGACGTGAGAATGCGCCCAGAGGGAAATGGAGAGAAGGTAGACCAACGTAAGGCGTTCGAGACGCAGTGTGGTAAATGCCGTAGGGCACTGTTGGGTGAGCCCCTGATGGGATTTGGAGTGACAGATGGGCATGGTCTATTGGGACCCGTTATGGCCGATTGAGGCCTGAGCATGATCCATTGGGATCCAATATGGCCGGTTGAGGCCTGTAGCATTGCATATGGCTTCTGATTGATATCTCTTGTGCCCGTCTGTATGATATGAACTGTGTTGGGATAATTTGCACGTCTGTTATTCATGTTGGGGTCTGGTAACCGAGGAGACTGAGAGTGTCTGAACCCTGGTACGTGAGCCTAGTCCGTTGGATAGGACCGACCCCACTAGTATACGCTATCCTACGTTAGGATTAGTGGTGAGCTTATTGAGTTTCGACTCATGGGCGGTGGTTGCCCTTCTTTTACAGATCCAGGTCACCCATGATGGCTGCACCGCCGATGCTTTTTGGACTGCCAGTGCAGATGGACACCAAGATTACCCTCCATTTTGATCTGCACGCCACTCTGTGGCATAGGCATGTGACCACTGTTTTAGTAGTAGATCAGGGTGGCCCTTATCTTGTACCCCATAGATATGAGGCCTGGTTTTAGAGAGGGTCTGTTTGGCTTCGAGGGACCTCAGAGAGACTCCCCGATCCCCATGGAGAGACGACCCGATCTTGCTACAGCCAGCTGAGTATGGAGGCGAGGTGGTAGACCCCGACCCATTGCAGGAGATGCCGTCACCAGGACGATCCGAGATCGATGGTCACGAGGAGGGTGACGCGATGGACACAGACGAGGAGGATCCAGAGGAGGACCCAGAGGAGGACCCCGAGGAGGATCCCGAGGAGGAGTTCGAGATGGATTGAGTTCTGCTGTACTGGTCTAGTCTTTTGAGAGAGCGTAGATAGCCTGACCGACTGAGGTTTTCTTTTGGGTCTGTATCTAACGCTTATGTATATATATATATGTTGTGTATCGCCTTTGTAAAAGTGTTCTTGTCTTTTCATGCTACCCCACCTTCTTATGTATGTATGTATGTTTAGAAGGCACGCTTCCGCATTTTTAGATTACCGACGTTCGATGTAGCATCTTGGGCCGTCGCTACTCGTAGGCCAGGTGTACGCAGGG
>JAGVVM010019492.1:0-13435 GCA_019149425.1 Psidium friedrichsthalianum
GGTTTTGAGGAGAGATGATGAAGTTCCCTCCATCCCTCCAAGTATTCTGCATTAATCATTGTGAGACTCTGAAAGATTGGTGCTCGAACTTCGGGCGACTATTGGCACCTCATCCAAGGATCTCGCTCATCGCAATGGATGGGGTTCGGATCAAATAAGATGATCTCTCCCCTGCCTAATTTTTGTTCGTCAGGTAATTATTCGGACTTCTTTCTTTCTACCACACTTGTCATTTAGCTACTACGCTGCTCAGGATGCTTTCCATTCTGCCTCCTCAACTTGATGCTAAAAAAGTTCATTTTTTGCTTCACATAAATTTCCACAAACAGCTACTGAAGGCCCAAAGTTGATATTGGGATTGCTCTTTTCTGTTTGACAAGAAAGCGAGCAATGAAAGGGTTATAATGCTGATGAGGTACAGCAAGTGAACCTTGTTTCATAAGGTGACTATCCTCAAACAAAAATTACTTGCACGGAGTTTCTGGCATGTGCTGGAATTGGGATGGTCAAATGTGCTGGTCTATATTGATGATACATCTAGAACTGTGTGCCCAAAAATTGCTATATTGCTTTGCACTTGGATGACACACCAAAGAAATAGTAAATGGAATGCACTATGCTTTGCTTGAGAATCAAGAAAAGTTGCTCTTAAACTAATATTGTTCCACAATTTTAAGCGTTTGATGTATTTTCTCTTCTTATGCGCTAGCTCAATGACCTGAATTCTCTCAATTGTGTTGTTTTGCAGAGTATGCCACTGTCATCTGTATTTGGCAAAATCTCTCGGGAGGATCAATGCAAACTGCCGAGGTGGGCAACTGCTGTACTTATCTTCAATGCAGGTGCATGATCTGTCTTTCTTTTGTGACATGCTCTAAGTAAAGATTATCTGTATCACGATGTTTTTATCAGGGTCCATATTCTAAGTCAAATTAAGATGCTTTCTTACTACCAATAACGGCTACTTTAAAGATGCAAGAATAGGATTCAAAATAGGGGATTTGAGTTGGCAAATATGACAACTAAATGTCGGTAAACCCTGCAGATTATAATCTATTTAAATCTGACTTTCTTGTCAAAGTTCACAGTTCATCTTTCTTCTATTTGAATTCCCACGCCATCTCATATAACATATTCTTTTTCATTGTTGTGAAGGGAAGGCGGAGAGGAGCAATCAGGGAGACTATGCTTTGTTACTCTTTTGAGTGATCTAAGAGTCTCACTTCTGCCGAGAAGGTCGCCTCCAATATGTTAGCTGGGTCACATTGATAAATGAAAAAAAAAAGGTCAAAAAGTCAAAAAAAAAAAAAGAAAGGATTGCTGCTTGTTCGGTGTGCCAAGAGAGAGAGCTCTCGCCCAAGAGAGAAACAAAGGAGCAGAAGAAAAGTGGCACATTTGCGGTATTCGATTTGAGGGCAAATGTTGTCGAATTGGCTCGAATTTCAATATGTTATGCGCAAGCCGAGGGCTAGGAGTTGATTGGTTTCGTTCATAGCTAGAGAACCTTTTTTTTTATTATCTAGTTTCTCTTTTTTTTTTAGGGTTTTTTTTTTTTTTTTGAGTAATCCACCTTCGTGGTGAAAAATACTATTGTATTGTTTGATGTTGAGCCTCTAGTGTATGGTTAGAGAAGAAACTCTATGTATCCTGCTATTCTTGGTGATTAGTGGAAGTTTTTGTGCCGTCCGTGGTTTTTCCCTCATTGGGTTTTCCACGTAAATCTTGGTGTTGTTGTGCCTTTATTTCCTTAATATGTCAGCATTATATTTGTTTATTTTGAGATTATATTGTTGAAATATACTGCTAGTTGTTGTTGGAGTTAAGTTGATTTTTTGGTCGGTTTAGTTTTAGGGAAGAAATTGCTCCTGGATTGGGTTAGTTCTTGGCGAATTGCTGCCCGTTCTTCCCAGTTCTTCCCATGACAATACCACTCACAACCCAATTATCTCGAGTAGGCAGGTCTCGTCACTATAACCCCCGAAGCTAGAGCTTCCATCATGAGCAAGACAAGATATAAGCTCTGCCATCGTAAGTGGATTATGCTCGTGACCTCGCGTTTGTCGAACATCAGCGTGTACCATTAGGCTACCATCAATGGTGATCAACGATCGCCCATACTTTTGCATTAACATAATCACAAGGGCCATTCTGGGAAAACAAAATCATCGAAAGGGTCACTCAAATTTTAGATTTGGAATGGCAAGTACCCTAGAGTTCCTCGTTGATTATTTTGTGGCATTGGGGTGAGTATGTATATAACTTGTTTATCTGATTACTCTTGTAATTGTTAATTTCACATGACAAATAGTTTTTAAGGGGCGTTACCTGATTTTGTCTTTCTAGATTTTTCAATTGTTCCCATTTTCATCTCACACGCCAATATCAATCTTTAGGTTGAACTTAAAGAGTTCGATGCAAATACCGTGATTCAAATGAAATTATTATATTGACGATGGCCATTGGCAAAAGGCAGGATAAAAAAAATTATTCTTTGGTCTTTTTTTTTTTTTTATTTCTCTTTTCATGCAATTAATACGCAATCTCTCTCAACAATTTCTACAAAATTTAGATTTTTACAAAGCCCGTATCTTCATCTAGTCAAACCCATCTAAGTTGCCTTCATTTAAAGTGTTATGAATCTTCTCTCTTGTTTGACAAAATATATCAATGCTTTGCATGCAATTATTAACCTGAACGATGAATGCTCTGATAATACCCAAATACCCCTCTCTAATGATTTCGATTGACCGATTTTCCTGAACCACACCACGTGATATGTTGATCTATAGATGAGATATAAATGAAATAAGCATATTCCAAGTCAGCGATACATTTTGCTAAGGTCAAAAGGAGAAGAAACTCGCACCTATGTGCGTAAAAATAAATCTTGAGAAATCTCCCCTTGTCTAAACAACAACTCTGCGAAACATCAAAATTTGCAAATGTCAAAAATGACAAGTCAACTTTCATTATTTATGATATAGTATTCTTTCTTCTTCTTCTTCTTTTTTCTTTACGAATTCCATGATATAGTATCGCGAGATTCTACAAGGGCGAGCCTTGCCTAGGCAACGGTGAGGCCAGACCTCACCGCCCCTCGTGAGGCCGACCTCATCGCCCCACACCTTTGGCCGGTCACATATGACGACTAGTTGAGGAAGAAGAGAAGAGAGGGAAAAAAAGAAATCGAAAAATATTAAAATATCATTAAAAATTACCATGTCAGTGTCGGCCATACCACGTCAGCGATTTCTAGTTGAAAATTGATTAGAAGGACTGAATTGGTACAAATGCAAAAGGTTGAGGATTAAATTAGCAAAAATACGAAAGGTTTAGAGTTGAATTGGGCCAAAAAAAAAGTTTTATGATTAAACTGGCACATTGCAATAGGTTTAGGACTTGTTGATAATTTTCGTGAGTTTCGAGTTTAATATTGAAAGAAATACGAAAAAAGAGTTGGTAGTTAGTTCCAACACCACATTAAGAGCATCCTAAAAGCACGCCCATCTTCAAATTTTGAAAATGAAGCAAAATGTTTTAAAATTTTATACATGAATTTACAGGTTGATTTTAATGCAATTCTTCGCCGTTATTGGCAATGCTCGGCCTCGAAATGGATCGGATTGCCCTTGGATTTGACATCCAATTCGGGTAATAAGTTCAGAGTAAGTCGTTTGGCTGGAACAACACTCCCTATTTGTAGAACTATTCAATGGGTGAGTATGGACGGGCCAACTCAGATATTGACCAGTAAAATTCTTACCCAGCCTGGACTATGATTTTGAAAACTATTATACTTTGTCTGTACAAATAACAGCATCGGGCAGAGCCAAAGCCCGAGGAAAAAGTTGCTTACCCAAACTCGTTTAGATCGTGCATACGCCAAACAATGAAACCGTGTCGGGCAAGTCTTGGTAGCTCCAAGCTCTAAGAAAGGAGTCATTGCCCCAAGCTCGCACAGTGTTTTCCCTTGTATTTGGGCTAGGTCGAGCCAAGCTCAACAGGCAATTCTCGTTTCACTCTCAAGTCTACTCAAATGAACAAGTATGTTTCGCCTTCGAATTCAATGCAGACTGTTCGAAATATCCAATTTCGTTCCAGGAATATATACATGAGAGATAACAGCTTGATATCAATGTGGACACTTTTCGCGTGAGCTCACATGTGCCAAAACACACAATTAAATATGGAGAACTATGGTTTATTATAATGGCTCTCTTTAGATTTAGTTGATGACGGGCTTGTAATCTTTCTAAGTCGTCTCCTTAGAAAGATGAGTCATCATCGTCACCTAACCACAACAATACAAAACTTGATCCTCGGTACTTTTGTCAAAGGATTCAGTGGGAAACAAAATCCATCCATCAACACACCACCATGCAAAAGAAATAACCACCCTCCTATAAAAACTGAACAACTACAAAAAAAATTCCAAGTAATACGCTTTAGAGTAATCTTAAGGCAAGAAAAGAAATGAAAAATTCAATGTTAGTTCATTGTTACTTTATCACATTATATTCGTCAAGGTTAAAAAGTCTAACCCAAAGATTAAGTCAATAAAGAGAGAGAGACATAAGATGCTTCAATATTTGCTTGTGATATTTTAACTCTCACCACGCATGCAAGCTGAAAATAAACTGATTAGAATTTGATCATTATACTATGTTAGAAAGTCTAATTAAAAACAAAAAATGCAGGGTACTTTAATAGTCGAGAATTGACCTCACTTGCTATTTGTATTTTTCCCAAGCTCCTTTCCCAATCATTTTTCAGTTTTTACTTATTTATTTATTTATTATTTGTATTTTGACTTCATGCGAGAGCAAATACATTGATTCTGTAAATATCAGGAGCAAAAATCAAAAGTGTTGGTCAACCAAACTTTACTGTATATTTACCGGACTCTGTAAATCTGACAGCTGCATAATGTCAAGAAGATTTATCTGAATGGTGTTCGAGGGTCACTCTCGCCAGCGCTAGACGGTCCTCCAGGTCTCGTCGTTGCCGGTAGGTTTCGTTTTGTTTCTCGCTGGTGTTCACGATTCCGAGGATTTCGGACCTGGGGACACTGCCGAACGGACGGCCACAACTCGAAGTCGTCTCTGGCTCGTCCATCGGTCGTCGTCGTTCACTGGCGTTAATGAGTTTGCTTCTATTTCAATGAGTTCTGTTCGTGCCTGTGAGTGTGAGTCGATTGACAGCTGATGGGTGCGGCCGGCGACCCGTCGGTGACTGTGGTACCAGTGTTAGAAAGGATTGGGCGACTGAGCTACAGCGGCCGAGCGAGGTGGAGCCGGGCTGGTGAGCCGCGGTTCACGGCGTTTGGTGGTGGTCTGGGAAGGCTCGATTCTGCCCAGTGGCGGACCACGATGGCGATGTCGGCGAGCAGAGCCGAAGTTGGCTGGCTTTTGGTGTTTGGGCGGCCGTTTGACGGAAAATGAGTCGGTCGGCTTTGGTTGGTGGGGGAAATGGGTTAGGGTTTTGGAGTTGTGGGCCGTTGGCATGGGCCGAAATAGGCTTTTGGTTTATTCTCACGTTGAGCTTCACTGTGGATTGAATGGAGGTGGAATTGGGCTGCATATACTTATTTTTGGAATTGGGCCTTGAATAGGAACCAAGAACCGGGCCTGACCCAGTTCGGGTCCGGGAATCCGGCCTAGTCCACTCCTATAATTAATTAAATAAAACAAATATTAATTAAAAAATTCGAAAAAAATTAAAAATATTTGAAAAAAAAATATAATATAATAAAACTAAAAAATTCGAAATTAAAAACAATGACAATGATTTTGAAAAAGGTATAGATTGGGATGTTTAGTCCTAGTACTAAAATTGGCTTGAATTTGATTAAATAGCATAGAATTCAAATGGTTTTTCATGTTTTACACATTTACTTTAATGCCATGTCCTTGCTTGGGTGTTTATTTATCTATCATTTTTCAATAAATTGTTTTGTTAATTCTCTTTTCTAGATTTAATGTAGACTATAAATGAAAATGAATTAAAAAAAAATTGGCTTGTCAACTTAGAAATGGTTTTAATACCTTTAGGCCTTAAATTGTAATCAAGATTGCATGATATCAACTAATTAGATGGTATTGAAAGGATGCTAATTAGATTATTAATATAATCAAGTCCCCGTGTATAGAATATCTAGTTACGTAAGAATTGAGATGATTCTCTCGTGTTTCGAATGGTTTCTAGCCAATCTTAAATGACTAGTAGCAACTCTTAGAAATAATTAGGTTTTAAAGAATTTAAAACGAAATCCAACATGGCGCGAGATATTATGAGCTTGGGAGAGCTCACGTCTAAATCGATGGGCCATTTGGCTCGCCTTTCAAGAAATACCCCTAAACTTATTCCCATTCTTCAAATAGGTTGCAACAATAATAAAGCGCGTCACAACAATTCTCTTCCTCTTCCTCTTCTTCGACACCACCAGACTATTAACAAAAACCCACGAAGCTCGAGAGCACACTCTCTGTCACTCTCTCTCCCTCTCTCCCTGACCCTTTCTCTTTCTCATTTCTCTTTCTCACTCTTCCATCTCTCATGGCCTCGTCTGAAGAATCTGAGTTCGATTCCCAATTTGATGTCGAAGTAGCAAAGAGGAAGCCTTCTTCTGTCGTGAACACGTCATCTAAATTCCGGCTCAAAGATGGGACCGACACTATTCAGCCAATTATTATGTCGGCCTCATCTCAATCCTTTGCTGAGAGGAGGAGGCAGGATGGAGAAGAAAAGTCGTCTTTTGAGACGACTGGATGAGCACTGGAATCCGCACTGTCTAGTCCGTCGCCACGTTGGCCAGTTCTCTACCCTCCCTAAGAGGGTGAGGATGGTGGGAAATGCCGATAACACGGCCACGGCCGTGTGCAATTCCGTCATTCAAAACAACCACAACCTCTCCTTTATTTCCGGGAAAAGTACACCTCAAGTGCCAAAACTTGTGTACAGCGTGCACTTTAGTGCCAAAACTTTCAAAACATTCACTTTAGTGCCAAGTTTTTTGAAAATTGTTCACTTTAGTGCCAAGTTCCATTTGAAGCATACGTGGCTCGCCGGAAAGCCTACATGGAAGACGACGTGGCTCGCCGGAGGCCGATTTAGAAATTTAAAGAGCAAACGACGTCGTTAAAGCTAAATTCATCCAAACATAAACCCTAAATCCCCAAATTATAAACCATAACCCTAAATCCCCAAATTCAACACCAAATTACAAACCCTAACCCCGAGCAACGGCGACTTGCCAGCGACGACGGTGTACGAGCGATAGTGGCTTGCGAGCAATGGCGTGTGAGCGATGGCGGTGTGAGAGCGACGGCGACGTGCGAGTGACGGCGACATGCGAGGGATGGCGGAGAGCAAGCGACGGCGGCGAGCGAGGAACGGCGGTGAGTGAGCAAAGGCAGCAAGCAAGGGATTGCAGCGAGCAAGGAACGACGATGAGTGAGCAATTGTGGCCGGTGAGGGAGCGACGGCGAGGAGCAAGCAACGGTGGACCGGAGACCATCCAACGACGGCGATCGAGTGACATCATTTTTCATTTCTACCCTTGCACAAGCCACGTCGGACTTCCACCATGGCAACTAGTTCTGAAAATTTGCCACATAAGATAACAAAACAAATTGAAAAATCCACGTAATTCATTTGGCCGGATTAGCACTGAAGTGCACGATTTTCTCCGAACTTGGTACTAAAGTGAACGTTTTGAAAGTTTTGGCACTAAAGTGCACGCCATACACAAGTTTTGACACTTGAAATGTACTTTTCCCTTTATTTCCTCTACTTTTGAGCGGCTCCTCGTACCAACCCTCAAAACCTCCTGATCAAGCCACATTTCATTTTGCTGCAACAGAGAAGATAGGTCGGTCCGTCCCTTTCCTAAGACTCTTCCTCCGGTAATTTGGATGAGTAGCTTCATGACTGCCCTTTCTTCGAGGAGGTTGGCACTTCACATTTCATTTTGGTACGAGGATGATTGGACACTCAATAGTGGAGGAAATAAATGAGAAGCTACTAGAGTTTTGAATGATGGAGTTGCAGGTGGCTGTAACTCCATTGCTATCGTTTTTGGCATTCCTCGGCTTCTTAGGGGAGGGTTGAGAACTGACCGGCGCAGCAATGTGCTGGACAGTGCCGGTCTCATCTTCAGATTGTGACTTGGACTCCGAAGATGATTCGTTATCCTCACTTTTCCTTGCCCTCTTAACTCAGAGTAGAGAACTGGCCGGTGCAACGGTAGGCGTGACGGTGCCAGTCCCATCTTTTATTGGAGACACTGGGCCTGCACAAAATTTTTAGTCCGGTATTTCTTAATGCTATACTCAGTAAAGCTGGAAGCCATTGGTTAACCTCTACATGGGCATAACATTCTCGGAAGATCCCAGCTATTGTGAAACCTGCCACCAAATAAAGTTTGTAAGCAGATATTAAAGGTAGTATCATTCACCTGACCAGATCGGTAAAATTAGGCCATGTAAATGAAGAACATGCCTTGATTTACATGACTGTTCCCAGCAAATACTTTAAAAGTGCTAAGCATAAAAGATCCTTTTTATGCTACTTTATCAACACAGAGAAAATTCACAGGTGAAACGTCATGTAGCTCAGTCAGCTAAAGCTTAGTGCTAATAAGATGGATCCATAAGGAATCACAAATAGATTCTCTTACAATGGGCTGACACATCAATAGCTGAAGAGTGATTCTTTGGAGTTGGACTCGGAGATTCTTCTTCTTCATCCTTCCTCACCCTTTGAGCAAAGAATTGAGGGTTGAGATTTGGCCGATCTAATAATATGTCGAATTTTCAAAACATAGATGTTGAAGATAGGTTGGACGAACGAGAGAGGGATACATAGGCTCTGCAATGCGCGTGCTCTCTTCTACTGTGTGTTCTCCCCTTGTCTTTCCTTTTTTGTTTACAACTCTCCCAAAAGATAATTATTATAGGCTTTTGTTCTGTAATTTACAGGATCTTCACTAGAGTTGGACGGAGAGAGATGTAGAGGGTCTGCAATGAGTTTGCTTTCTTCGAGAAACTGAAGCCGGACGATGGTTTCTTGCATGTGACAAGTATGGCGTAAGTAAAATTTGTTGGAGAATGAGTGTTCCAACTTCCTTAGGGCGAGCATGGTAACACTTGTCAAGCAGAATTTCTACTTTAGAAGTGCTTATGGAGCAGAAATCTATTTGATAACGCAATTTCTAAACCAAAAATTCATTTGGTTCACAGTTGTATATTTCTATTTCTAAAGTAACTTTTTACTTCATAAGTTGTTTTTGGAAAACTTTTGAGAAGTTAAAAAAAGTTACTTCTCATCATCAGAAGTCATTTTTTTTAGCCCTCCCTTTTCATATTTTCTATCTCTCTCTTCACTCGTTTGTCTCAACCCAATCCAATCTGGATAGTTATTTTAATAATAAAAAATTCAGAAAATAATTATAAAATCCAAAAAATGGAAAATTCATTAAAAAAATCTTTTAAAAATGGAAAAAAAAACCTTAAAATATTCTAAAAATTCAGAAAAATCTCAAAAATTAAGAAATGGGTCCGTCAATCCTATTTTTGATGATTTACCCTCTTTTTCTTCAAAAATGATGGTTTTGCCCCTTATGAGAAAATCTTCTCGAAAAATATTGTAAAATTTAAAAAAAAAATCACAGAAAATGAGAAATAGTCAGATTTGACTAGCCAAACCCATCTTTTGTACTTTTCACTTTTGATCTTTTTCAAAACGATGATTGTCCTCCTATGGGCAATTCGTTCTAAAAATCTATAAATTTTTTTAGAAAATCTCAAAAATTGGGAAGTTGGCACATTTAACTGGCTAACCCTATTTTTGATTATCTTAATTCCAAATCTTTTCAAAATGACATTTTTGTCCCTTTGGAAAATTTATCTTCAAATATCCCTAACTTCTTTCAAACCTCCAAATACCCTTGCCTTTTGGCTTCATTAGGAATGTCATGTTTTGATTTGACACATTTTATTCGCGTGCTCCTAGTTCCTTGATTTGCGCACCTATCTTTATTGATTGTGATTGATATGTTAGATATTATTATCTGTATGAACTCTTAGATTATCTGTCTCTCTCTTCGCTTGTCTAATTTAGTCCAACAATGGGTGTGACTGCTCCAAAACACCATTTTCCCATCTAATGGAGCTTATGATCTCGTGCCCTCCATTTTTTTAAGAAAAAGCTTTAGGAAAATCAAAGCTAGGTTGAAAAGATAAAGATAATGACACATCAATTTCTGCCTTTTGTCTTTCTTCCTAAAGATGCCTTCATGCCAAAACAAGCTCATTATTATTTTTGTTTTATGTCCCAAGTTCTCATTAATATCTAGGTAATCTCAGGGCACATACAACTACCCTAGATTTGTGCTTCCAGAAACGATTTAGGCAAGAAAAAAGTTCACATATTATGCCCATTGCGATATAAATCACGCCAGAGGCACAAGTGAGGAAGCACCGGAACTACCCATATGAGCTCGGCCATCGTATTCATTTATACAATTTTCTCATAATTTGTTCCGCATTTACATAAATAATTAAATGACGAATTATACATAAATCAACTAGTATTTGCATTTAGCTTTTCTTGAATAACATGCATTTTAGGTTAAGATCAATAATTTTTTCGTAAAATATTTTGTGTTAATAATGTTTCAGAAATAGACATTTTCAAATGTTACCAAATGAATTTCTATTCGAGAAGAAGAAATTTTGTTCTATTATCAAACACCTTTCTCTAATCAAAAATTAACTTTTGAACAGAAGTTGATTTCTAAAGCAGAAGTGTCATCATGCGCGCCCTTAGTGGGGCGTTTGGGGTTTCCTTTTCCTATTGGACTGACTTCGCATGATGCCAACAGGGGAAATAAATTTCTTCTTCTGCAGAAAGTTTCCCTGGCCATCACATGCTCTAATAATCCAACGCATGCACAGCAAAGCCCAAGAAAACTACAACGACCATGGAGGTTGTGGTGAAACTACCTATGTTCTTCTAGTTTTTCATGACCGAGCACCACCCCGAACGAAAACGAAATCGGGTTGACTTCATCTACATCCGCGAAATGGAGGATCTTTAAAGAGGGTTATACTCTGACATCCCCGGGTCATAAAAGGGTGACGTCCCAGGTACGTCATCGACCCATTTATTTATATCTTATAATTATACGCATGCGGAACGTGAAACTCCCCAAACAATCGCCAAAAGAGCAGGGATAGAAAAGTAGGACAATAGATCAAATAACAATAGCTAGCTCAGAAAAATACTACCATTTTCATTAGTAGATATGGTTAACCCTACAGAAGCTACAACTATACAACCCTACTTCGGGGTGGCTTCCTAAGACCAGCAAAAAGACAATGGGTCGGGACGAGGTTAACTTCATATCTACTTCAAAAGAGGGGTTACGGCACCCTCGTCATCCACTTCAGCATATCTCCACAGCTATGGACCTGAAAAATATTTATCAACGACGGGTGAGATATAAATATCTCGGTGAGTCAGCGCCTGAGTCCAATTAGGGCATTGATTCACCTAGGCCAACCTAAGCAGGTATGACAACGCAAAAGTAATCCAATTGTCAATCACATGCAACTTCTCCCGTCTTGATCCACACAATGCAATAACCAGATACACATATCAAACTCTCAAGCATTATGCAACATGTGATTTCCAGTTATTAACGAGCATTTGGCCCGATACACTAGGCAATTGGTGCCTGGCACACTAGACAGTTGGTGCCCAGCACACAAGGCAGTTGGTACTCTTCCGGAATAACCGGGCTCGTCCCGCTCCGTCGGCGACGGCAACCAATAATCCGTGTTATTCCGATCGACACAGCACAGATATGTTAGGCATTCCTGTAAGGACTTCGGTCCATCACAAGCTGCGACTGGCATCCGATTAGTTTGACGTCACAGACTATCGTGCTTCCAATAAGTCGTTGTTCCGATCGACACGGCACGAACTTATCAGGTGTCGTCCCCGAGACCCCCTCGAGCGACGATATCCAATATGTGACCACACAAGCACGCCAGACAACCAATCTAGTTATTATCTTTGCATTTAATTAAAATGCACACACGGTCATGCTCAAAATCTGTCTCAAGACCGGTTTCGAATCCCATCGAAATTTTGAGTTTAAATAAGTGTAATTCACCATCAATAAGCATACAACAAATACACAATTATCCAATAATCACCCAAAAATAAATCAATAATAACAAGCAGATAAATAAATAATTAATCGTGAATTAGAAAATCAACAAAGATTCATCCAACGATAATTTAATAAAGTTAACCAACAAATTCATCGCAAATAATTATCAATTTAATAATAATTAATAATTTGGATCACGATTAATTAAAACACCATAATTAATTAATCGAATATTAATTAATTAATTTCGTCCAAATTAATTAATTAAAAATAATAATAACTAACCCAAGAATAATAATAATTATTGTTTTTCAACCCAAAAAAATTAATTAAATTTTTAATCAGTCCAGAAATAATTAATTAAATTTTTATACGACTATCAACGTAAATATTATTAATTTAAAAATTAATAAGTCACAGTTAATTAAAGCATCATAATTAATTAACCAAATATAATTAATTAATTTTTTTCCAAATTAATTAATTTAATTAATTAATAATAATAATAATAATAAACTCAAGGATAATAATTATTTATTAACCCAAAAATAATTAATTAAATTTTAATAAGTCCAAAATAATTAATTAAATAATTTCTTCCAAATTAATTAAATTTAAATAATAATTAGCCCAAAACAATTATTCAAGTTTAATCAACCCACAAATACTTGCTAAAATTTTAGTCATCCCAAAAATAATTATTTAAATCGTAATAATCTCGGCCCGCTCCAAACAATAAATCCGATCACAATCCAACTAAGTCGAACCATTTTACTTATTTTAACCGCGATCATTTAACCTAACCCAAGTTACTAAACTAACCGATCGCGGTTTAACTAAATACATTAGTACTAATTTAATTAAACTAACCTAAGCGCAATTAATGACCTAATCGGAGATTAGGGGTTAACTCACCCAAGATCGTCCGATGACGATGACGACGACCGGCGACGGCGACAACCGGTAGTGACAGGCTGAGGCGACGATGGCACGAGCTAGCTGGGGACGACGGTGGACGACGTGAGCTGGACACGAGCAAAGGAGGAGGATAGCACGGCTGAGGGCTCGGCTCGCGACTAAGGTTGGCGTCGGCAACGAGGGTAGCGACGACGATGCGACACAGAACGGGCTGAGGAAAAAAAAAAACGACGATGAGGTGGTAGAGGTCAGGCGAGCAAAAGGGCGATGAGAACGAGGACGTTTCGTGCTGCTCGCGGCGAGGCTGCTGCTGCGACGGGCAGCAGGCAAGCTCGGCCC
>JAGVVM010019495.1:0-13400 GCA_019149425.1 Psidium friedrichsthalianum
ATATAGCCGGAAATGAAAATCCTGACAGATTTAATTTTCTAACTTTCTTTCGCCCACTTGAGCAAGCCGAAGATAAGCATTCTCGTCACATGTGACCCACCAAGGTTGGGTCCATTGTTAGGTCCGCGATTTATATATATCTTTGCGCTGTTCTTCGGAAGCCCGATTTTATGTCTCCCAATGCTCAGAGATTCTTTTTCTTGGTCCCACAATTTTAATAATAAATAAATTTTGGAACGTCCTTTTGTATTATATTACGGTTTTTCATAGCTCTAAGTATGCCTTTTCCGAAGCATGCCTTTACTTTTCACATGCCATTATCAGATTGAGCATCGAAGTAAAAGAAAGAACGATTTGTACAAATCTCACCATTCAAATCAATTATAAAAACATAAAGGACACACAACAAATGCCTTTTTTTTTTCTTTTCTTTTTCTTGAGGTTTCGCGCCACGTGTCTCTTCATCTAACCTTCCATGCGTTTTTAAGATAGAGACGCCGTGCAATTCTGGAACTCTCCATATTAGAAGCCAAATATTAACACGTCAATTGTCACTCATTAATAGCCAATTACCTCATTTGTTATACAAAACTTGATATAGACACCATAAACTTAAACATCTATCTTCCTCATCCTTTGCGTTTTAGAGAGAGAGACCATACGGTTTTGAAACTCTAGAAATTAATAATCAAATGCTGTTTTATTAATTGTACTTGTTAATGGTCAATCACCTCGTTCATCATCGCATAAAACCTAAAGATGGTGTAAGTGCATTATAATAACAACTTCATCGATGCTCCCTTTGAGTTTGCGTATACACCGGAAAGATTACATCCACTTAATTTGTAAGGCAAGTTGAAGTTCATATTATTCTCGAAATATTGTATTAAATTAGCCAAAAAGCCACAAATTTTTTTATAAACTATATCCATTTACCATGAACTTTTTTGTGACGTAAAAAATCCAAAATATGCCCACTATAACACATTTACTCTAAAACCTTTTTGTGAAGTTAAAAACTCTAAATTTATATTCATATGATACATTAACTACCCATCAAGTTTTCGTCAGATGATTTTTCAATCAAAATGACGTTTTTTTTTTCGCTCAAGTCATGTTGGCTTTATGTAACATCGTTAATCTTTCGTCATCCATGTAGGCCTTTTTTTAATGGTGCTCATTAACGAAATCTTAATGGATGGTAAATATATGACGTAGGTACGAAATATTAGAATAAATATATCACGATGAGTATAATTAAAGATTTTTAGTAAGTTTTTTTGCTAGATAAAATGAAAGGTGAGAAAGGATGAGTTTTGCGATAATGCTAACTCAACCATTGAGCTGCACTCTACCTAACTTTCGCATCATTGATAGGTACACACCTATATATGTGCGCGCGCAGTTTTGGTTTCAGGTATGACTCGTAAGAGCTAGATTTTATGAGCAGCCTTTTTTTTTATAATGTTTTTCAAAAGGCAAAAGCAATTGTTTACTTTTCTGTTTAAATTTAAAATATTTTGCAAATATAAATAATCTTGAAAAATATATAAATTATGTTTGTGAAAATTTTACATCTTTTGGGCCGAGAAATTATAAAAGCGATTTTGAAATAAGATTAAATAAACAAGGCTTTTTGTATGTTTGTGAAAGTGGAGAGCTTGGAATTCATGGATGGTGGATCATATCACTGTCCTTCGATTTGATTTGATGTGTTATCTTTCTCCTTTCCTTTTTATTCAATTTTCCTTTTTTTAGAGACAATTTTTTTTTTAAGATATTGTGTTGACGGAGCAAAGCCTCAACTTTTCAATTTTCACACCCATTACAAAACCCATTTAGAGATGTGCATTCATGAAAGATGTATCCAATTTGATAAACAAGGTAAGTTGACGTTGATGTATTGCTCTAAAAGCATTATCTTAGATTAAATGTGATGATTAAGTTTTTTTTTTGCTTTATTGTAAAGCAGTATGTCTAATAAATGTTAAGGAGAATGGGAAGGACTGAAATTTTGTGATGATATAACTCAACCATTAAACTCCATTCTATCTTACTTTTTCATTACGTAATATGTATCGCCGTCGATGATAGCCTCTTCATTTTTTTTTTCTCTCTATCTATCCAATTCAGTATGGAATGAACTTATAATTATAGAATCAACTCGATCATGACTCTTGCTCTCTCTCTCTCTCTATGGATTAGAAGGTATTAGTCCATTGGCACCAATGCTAGAGACTTCTCAAGTCATGTATAACAAGGTTCATGTTACTCCTCGGGCCAAGCGGCATAATAGAAAGATGAAGCCCAGTTCAATAATGCATATGGGACCCACCCCGCGATTGGTTTGTCTGAAGACTTTCTGGTGCTTCTAGTATTTAATAGTCTAGCATGATTGCAAGGGCAACGAAAATGCCGGCGGTAAAGCGATAGGAGCAAAGGAGAATGGGACCAAGTTGGGAAAGCAAATTGTTACCCCCGAGACAGAAGTTGGTAATAAAACTCACTTTATAAACACAAAGGAATATTAGTTTGCTTTAATACGTGCACGTTGAAACGTGAGCTGCGATTAATTAATAATTAATACATACATATATGTGTGTGTATTGATACATGTAGGATACGCATTAAAATAGAGATTCTTTCCGTTGAAATAAAAAGTTCTATATGCTTAAGCACTAATACCTCTTAACTCAACACCTGTTCATAATGTCACTTGACATTATTGCTATTATTTTATTAAAATATTACGGCTTGATTAAGGAAGTTCACTCTCCTTCCCATTCTCTCAATATCTTTTGCTGCCTATGAATATAATGCTTTTACATTATTTTTTTTCTTTTAATTTTTCATATTCTCTAAACAAATAAATAATATTGTGTTTCACAGGAAATGTCCGCAATGAAAGACATTTCACCGAAAAGCGTAGAGCTTTCGGATTTATTATTTTAATGGGTTCTTCTGATGATTTCAGACAAGAAGTAAACTAAATAGCAAAAGATAAATAGGACAATAAATGTGAAGTGCGATAAAAGATAAAGGCAAATATATGAATTGCGGAGCAAAAGATTGATAATTGATTGATTGATTGATCTCTTACAAAAAGTCATTACCGACTATGATAATTACTTGCGATTACTCTCATGCACCTTATCTCTAAATTTTCAGATCGGCTTCAGTAACTGCTTTTTTTATCCTTTTAAATGGTCCAAAGCACTAATTTATCTGCTCTATATAATCGCCCGTGTAATATAGTGACTTCACGGTGCCCCAAAACTTCAATCAATTGCTGTCCTTATTTTATTTATAGCTACCAAACATATATTCTCTCACGGGCTTTTATGCGACATGACATTCTCATGGACTTTGCGGTAATTTATAGCCAAGTCAAGTTTTCGGCGTGAACACATTGACTGGGAGATCTCTCTTCCAATAAGGTGGAGATTGCGTTGGTACGTGGCGAATCTTTAGTGGATAACGTGTACAAAGATGATAGATCGGACGAGTACGGTGGGTCCACGTGTATATGGTCGTACTGCAACTTAACTCTACCATGATTGATCACCTAATAATAATCACTTTGCTTGTCTTTTTTTTTTTGGGGGGGGGGGTTTGGATTCCGCACCACTTCTGTCTCCTTCCTCGTCTTTTTTATTTTGGTGCTTTTGGAACTCTGGATAAAGATCAATATTAATCAGTCAATTGTCAAAGTTCTCAATAACAGTCGATAACGAAAAGTATTATGACAAATACCAATTGCAAAACCTACGTGCATATTGAAAGGAATGAGGCTTTAAAATGATATGATTCAATCATTTACCTAAATTCTATCATATAGTACATATTAGCTTAGAAATGATCTCTTTAGTAGACCCATCAAATAGATGAGTCGGATCATAAATAGTCCGACTCAAATTGATATATATAATCTATTTATGACCCATTTATTGTAATGAAAATTTTCGATCAAATCCATACCGGACCAATCTCATATTACTAAAATAATTCCATATTTAATCTAATAAAACTTCTTTCTTATAAATTTTGGATGAAATTATATTGCTAAAGCATTGTGGACAATTTTTATACACTTTTTAAGCCAAATTCTGAATATTTATTTTTTCATTTTCATTTTCTTTCTTTTTTTCCCTCTCCGACCACTAGGCGATGGCCGCAACACTCGCCTACTGCCGACGAGGGCCTCACGGCCATCACTAGATTTCGTAAAAAAAAGATAATGACTCGATTAAGATAGTTAGGTAATCCGTTTAAAATTCATTTTGTACAATTAAGTTATGAAGTAACCTATCTATGATACACTTAAGCTTATTTTTAAAATTTAAAATAGCTTATTTATGACATACACCCTTGAATATAGATTAAAATATGGGTCTAGATCCATTTGGGGATCTCTGTACCCTTCGCTAATGCTCCGATGGCACCTTCCGCCGAGGCCATGAGACTTGTCGGGACATGCATGCCAAGTCACGACGAGTTCCTGTCTAAAGATGGGACCCACTTGCCGCAATTGGTTTCTAAGTCAATAATGCATGTGGGACCCACTTGCCGCAATTGGTTTGTCTAAAAGATTTTTTTTTTTTTGTTTTTTTGGCTCCTAGTGTTGAGTGACAGAGACATTTATTTGGCAAATTATTTTCATGCCAAGGCCCAGAAGAAAAGGAGCATAGGGACCGAGCGTGAAAGCAAATTGCGTCTCCAGGGACAAACTCTTCATTTTCTATTTTAAATTTTTGACCCACTTGAATAGTTGAAGATAAAGGATTCCCCGTCATTCCACGCAAAGCATAAATCAATAATGCACATTGGACCCACCATTCGGCGCTTCTTTAGTCACAGACAATTTTCTTAATATATAAATATTGGCACGTGCTTTCGCACCCCACTTTTTGTAATTTAAGTATATGCTTTTTCCTAACATGTCATTATCAAGTGCTCCCTGTGCGTGTACACCAGAAAGATTGCATCCACTTGACATGTAAGGCAAGTTGGCGTTCATATTTTGTTCTAGAAATATTATATCAATTAAGGAAAAAAAAGTCATAAAAAATTTCAAACTGTATCTACTACAACACATTACCCTGATCTATTTTGTCACATAAAAAAGTCCAAATTATGCACGCTAAAAATTTTAAATAACATCGTTTATGACGCATTTATTCTAAACTTTTTTTGGTGACACAGAAGATCCTCAATTTGTACACACGTGACATATTTACAACAATTTATGTCACCTCAAAATTTGAAATAAATATCTCACATGCCTACAAATTTGAGATTTTTGGTGTTGCAAAAAATAATTAAAGGTGAATATGTCACACGAATTTACATATGGGTTTTTCGATGATTTTTTCGCTATTTGTAAATGTGTCATAGTCAGCTTAATTTCGGATTTTTTTTTTGTGATTTTTTTCCAAATAACAATTTATAAGCATGTACACGAAAAAGATTGCATCCATATAATATGTAAGGCAAGTTGGTGTTCATATATTGTTCTAGAAATATTATAATAGGTTAGGGGGAAAAAAGGTATGAAAATTTTCAAACTACGTTTATTGGGACACATTACCTTGATCTTTTTTGTGACATAAAAAAATTCCAAATTATGCACATTATAACATATGTACTCTAAAATTTTCCTTGAAACATGAATAACCCTAACCTTATACTCGTTTAATTTATTTACTCTCCATCAAAATTTCGTCAGATAATTTTACAATCAAAATGACGTTACCTTTTATTTCACTCAAGATTTTGTCAGATGGTTTTGACGGTACTTTGATGGAGGATAAATATATCACATCGGTATAATTTTGGAATTTATAACAAATATATCACAATAAGCATAATTTAAAGTTTTTAGTAATTTTTCTATAAATAAAGGTGCGAAAGATTGGAATATTGTGATGATACGGCTCAACAATTAAATTGCACTCTATTTAACCTTCCCATCATTGATAGTTATGTATCTATACATAGTTTTGGTTTCATAAATAATAAATAGCACGTACTTGCTGAATTCTCTCAGCACTCGTTTATGTTGCTTTTTTTCAAAGTCAAAATCAATTGTCTACTTTTCTGTTGAAATGTAATATATTCTTCAAATATAAATAATCTTGAAATGAATATATAAATTATGTTAGTGAAAATTCTACTTGCTTTACGCCGAAAAATCATAAAAGTGATTACAAATCATGATTAAATAAATATAGTTTTCTCGTCGGCCACGCACAATAAAAGCTGAATCCTAAGTCAATAATGCGCATGGGACCCCCGAGGTTGGGTCCGACGTCCATGATTGGGTTCTAAAAAGACTTTTCACACTAATAGTGTTTAATGGTCCAGCATACCTGTAGGGGCAATGAAAATGCTGGCGTTAAAGTTACAGAGACATTTATTTTGTGATTGGTTTTATCTTGACAGTTTCTGATGCCCATAAAAGCAAAGACGAGTAGGAGGATTAAGTTGGGAAAGCAAATTGGTCTCCAAGGACAAACATTATGTTTTTTCTTTTTTTTTTTCCGGGGCTTCATTATATAATATACATATGTATGTATATTAAAAATGATGGAGGTCATTGTTTAATTTCTTGAGATAGATTTAAAGCATGACAAAGTTGGTAATAAGGCTTACTTTATAAACCGAGGGAATGTTAGTTCGCTTTGATTCGGGCATGTCGAGATGTGAGGTGCGATTAATTAGTAACTAATAAATGTCGATGCATATGTGATACACATTAAGACGGAGTTTCTTTCCGTTGAAATAGAAAGTTCTATATGCTTAGGTAACGTAATAGATTTGTTAACATTCCGTTGCCAATACTACACCTCTCAATTCAAAAAATCACCTTCGTATTGTCACTTGACGTTATTGCTGTTATTTTACTAAAGCACGGTTTGATTGAGGAAGTTCGTTCATCTCACCAATCTCTCATGATTATTTGCTTCGTATGAATAAAATGCTTTTACATTATTTTTTTCTTCCTTTACTTTTTTATTCGTTTTCTCTAGATAAATAAAGAAAACTACCTTAAAGATCTCTCTTCCAATACTGGGCAATACCAAAACTTCCACATTTACGTAATGCAAAACAATATATTCAGGCATTTAACGCATGTAACTCCTTTTTCATAAATTTCAAAAGATTTCACATAGAGGCAAAACGATAGATATACGATGGACATACTCATGGTTTTTTCTAGCATATACAATTTGTACAAAATCTTTACTATTTCAGTTTCCTATTACAATCATATCGATTAGTTTGAAATATCATATAGATCAGATTCTTAGCTCTTTTTAACAATCACTACAAAAACAAGTCATCTATCTTATCTATCAAGTTCGGCACCCGTTGAATGAAAGGAGGCAACCATGATCATTAGACTTGGCTTAACTTTCTTAGAACTTATTTATTTATGCTTTTTATAATAATTCTAAAATGTTATTTAAATATTAAAGGGTTTTGAAAGTTATGTATAAATTAAACACTACTATCGAAGTGTTGTGAAAATTTCATATGATTTATGCCAAATAAATGTAAAAACTTGTTCATAGGTTATGTATAAATTAAACATTAATATCATATCATTGTCCTAAGATTTTTTTTTCCCGAAATCCTACGATTTGATGTGTCCACTTTTTGCGTTTGTCCTTTTTTTTTTTTTTCTTTTTTCCAATGGCAACCATAAAAAAAAAAAAGGGTAAGAAGATAACGTGTTTGGCGTAGCAAGGCATAACACAAAGACAGATCGGATGAGAACGGTGGAGTTATGTCCCACGGCTAGTCAAATTTTCATGTCTCTGAAAAGCCGCGCTACCATCTACAGCATGAGGTTGGCAAAAGAGAAGACACGGCAAGAAAGCAACTTAATTCGATCATGGTTAATTTTTTAACCATCGCGTTGTTCTTTTGTTTCTTTTTTGACTTTTTTTTGTGTTGTGTGCGCGTCTGTCACATTTTTTCTTTTGGTCAATTACTTTTATATATATATTATATATATATTTATATTGAGGTCTGAAAGAACGCCAAGCTTGACATTTCATGCAGGGGTTTCACTGTCCTCGGATTTTTTTCATTGCCTTTTCACATTTTCCTTGCTTCGCCATTTTGCAAAGGCAACCACCTGTCCAATTAATTTTTGAGCGTTCGAATTTATTTATGAAACAACTCAAAGCATGGACTTAGCGTTTTAATACGTTTAAAAAAAATTCTAAAGGTACACACTTCTGATAATTTTGGTCAAAATTAAGTTTTTTACTATAAAAATCATGACCGGCGAGAACGGCGAATGACGACCGAGGGTTGACGATTTGATGGAGTGAGCAAACTGGATTGGATCGGCCCGGATTGGATCAGGATCGGTCCAAACGGACTGAGTTGGTCTAGTTCTTGAGGGAGGCGGTCTGATTCCTAATTTCATGGTGGATGGGTTCGGATCAGATCAGATAGCTCAAAAAAATATAATAAGAAACAAATTAGAAAATTTTGGAGAACTAGTTAATCTAATTTTTTCATCTTTTATTCGATACTTACTCCTCTCCTCTCCTCTCACTGGAGGTTCATGTTTCGCCTTCACAACATAGCCTCTGATCGTGTATGTCAATATGCAATTTTCAATTGTGTTTTCTCTGACTCAATTTATGTTTTATAATTATCATTATTTTGTTCATACTTAGATTTAGTAAAGAACACTTATAATCTCAATTTGAGCTTGGTTCTTTCCAAGTCGATGAGAATGATTTATGAGCATAATCCTGATTCAGTTGTTTTAAGTGTTTTTCTTCGTAATTTAGTCTTTTCTCGTTATTTTAGAATTATAACTACTTATGTGATTGTTGCACTATGGTCATGTATATGTTTTATTAGGTTGGATGGTTGAGATTGTAAGTTGTTATTTTAGGATTATAACTACTCATGTGATTTCTATAAACGACTGATGTTAGCGGTCCCATTGGGATCCCACCGGACCGTCGGTCTTGGTATGGTACGGTCTGGTCCCTCGTCCCAAAATTTGGGGATCGAGACTATAGGTCTGGCCTCCGGTTCCATACTAGGATCGGACTGGCTTGAACCATGCGCACCCCTATTCAGACCTCCATTTCTTTTTTTTTTAATTGTTCTTTCCCATTTCAACCCTCTCTCTTTTGTTCTACTCTTCTCGCCGATGTCTTCCCCCACACAATGTTCACTTGCAGGAACCTCTTTCTTCTTTCTTTCTTTCTTTCTTTCTTTTGTACTTCTTTTTCTGCTCTTGATTTCTTTTTCCTTTTTTTTAACTTGTGCCTTCTTCTTCTTCTTTTTTCTCCTTTTGTACTCACACATACAGACTTAAGTACGTTATAAGCTCCAAAACTTAGGTATGGCGCTCCACTTTAGTGCCAAAACTTTCAAAACGATCACTTAAGTGTCATTTTTTTAAAAAACGATTACTTCAGTGTCAAAACTTTCAAAATGATAACCAAGTGCCATTTAAAAAAAAAAACTCACTTCAGTGTCAATTCTGGCGAGCTACGTCAGTTAAAATTGGAGTTGGCATGAGTGAGCGTGTTTGGCACTTAGTGATCGTTTTGAAAGTTTTGGCATTAAAGTGAGTGTCCTATGTAAGTTTTGATACTTTTAGTGCATTTTAGCCCACACATACATGAAGGAGACTGTTTCTATTCACCATCAACAGAATGCCACACCATCCTTCTTTTGCCCTCTACCCCGCACCTCCCAATGATTGTTGATTGTTGTTTTCACTTTTCATTTCAAAAGCTCGGCATTGTTAAGCACCATCATCAAGCAAGAAAAAAAATCCAACTAAACTCAGTCGTTAATTATTGATAAGCTTTAAAGGTAATTTGTGACGACCCATGTTTCGAGATTTTTGATTTTTCGTGTATAAATCCTGCAACAAAACAGAAACAGCAACAATTAGAAAAGAAAACTCGACTTGTGTAGATTAGAGCAAAACTTAAAAGAGAGATAATAAAAATTAAAAAAAAGAGAGGGACAAGAAGATTCTTCATTATAACCGAAAAAAACAAATTTCTCTGCAATTTTTCTTGACATATTATTAAAAGGTCAATCTACATGCGGCTTCAAAGATATTATGGGATTGATCACCAAGCAATCCTGAAGTGCAGACTCATCATTTTGTCTGTTTCCTTGTCCCCTTTTATGCCTTGCCCTGCTAACAGAACATCGATCTCCATAAAGTCGAGGAATTCTGAAGATAGAACCAAAACAATTAGCTCTTCAGAACAAAGGTATAAGGTTTTTGGCTGTCCGGAGCTGCATATAAGCTGGTAAAAACCGCTAAGTGTTAAAGATGGCAGGCCAGTCCAATTTACCTAATCACTTGTTATTTGTAAGCTTTTCTTCAGAAGTATGCTTCGGGAAAGCTTAAGAATTCCACTGAGAGAAACATCCATCCATTTGACAACATAAAGAAGGTCAATGACATTTTCTCCTTTCTTGGCAACCGATAGGGATTAGAGGCGTATCAGTAAATACGAGGAAGTAAGTACTTCCATTCTCATGATATGAAAGGGTTCTGTAAGAAAGCAACCACGCAAGAATAACAACAGTAAGCTACGCCCATCTTAGAAAGGCGAGTCAAGATAATCAACGTATCCACGATATTGCCCGAATAGTGGGGGGATCCATCATGATCCTGTTACACAAATAATACCCACCAAATACAAAATATAAATAACATGTTGAAGCAATCACAATCACAGAAACCTTTCTCTACCGGTTGCTTCCCTATACAATGTTCAGTTTATGACGTTGCAACCCTTCAACATCAAATCTTCAATGAGATCCAAATACTCAACATCTTTGTCAAAGCTTCCATTCACATTCTGTTGATACTTCCCCTATTTTACTCTCTGGAAACTTAGACTATTTCTGTCACGTCCCGATCCCCGGGCACGTACCATCCCTACCAAAAACGCCTTGGTCGAAAGGATAGCGTCCCAGGCACACTATCGAACCAAACCAGTATTTCTACGCATGCGGAAACGTACAACTCCCGTACAAATAATAAACAACAGGGACGCATAGTAGGGAATCAAATCACTTAATACAAACCAGTTTTTACAAAAGACAGATATTCTCACTAAGCAGATATTAATTAACCCTACGGAAGCTACAGGCATCCACAACCCCATCTTCGAGGCGGCTTCCTAGGACCGACAAAAAGATAACTGGGTCAGGTAGGGTTAATGTATATCTACTTCAAAAGAGGGGCTAACTCGACCTCGACTTCCTTAATTCTCTGGACCTGAAAAATGGTTAATAACAACGGGATGAGAAATAAATCTCAGTGAGTCAGCGCCTAAGCCCGGCTAGGGCGCTGATTCGCTCAGGTATCCTACGCAACAGAATATTGCAATCACATAATATCCATCACGCGCAGCATATTATACTTTGAATCACATGCAATGCAATATTCAGCACTATTCAATAGGCACGCAAATCGAGGCAATGTAATCAGAACACAAATCACAATTTGCATGCGCAATGCACCACGCGTGTTCCGATTATTAACGACCGACCCGGTCTCAGCAAAACCATGCTCTTCCGGCAGAACCGGGCTTCGTTCCCCTTCCTTCGGCGACGGCAACGATAAGCCATGTGGTTTCCAAGTACCCTCGGCATGGACTAACAATCAGGCATTCCTGTAGGGAGCGTCGGCCCGCACCTTGCCGCGACCGGCATCTCATATGCCGTGTGGTTCCAAGTACCCTCGGCACGAACATACAAGGCTCGACCCCAGTACCCTCGGTGTCGGCTTTCGTCCCCAAGTACCCTCGGATGACGGAAACCATCATATGACCACACAAGCACGCCACGCAATCAAGCCAATTTTATCTTCGCATTTTAGCCCAATGCAATACACTCGTGGTCATGCTCAAACCCGGCTAAAGCCATTTTTCATGCTCAGCAGGCGCAATCGATAATTTAATAAAATTAATCAACAAATTCGTCGCAAATAACTATCAATTTAATAATAATAATAATTTGGATTACAATTAATTAAAGCACATAATTAAATATACCAAACATTAATTAATTAATTTCATCCAATGTAATTAATTAAAATAATAATAATCCACCCCAAGAATAATAATAATTGTTTATTATTCCGAAAAATAATTAATTAACTTTGGAATCGGTCCAGAAATAATTAATTAAATTTTTTATACGCCTATCATCGTAAATAATTATTAATTTAATAAAATAAGTCACCGTTAACTAAAGCATCATAATAATAATCAAATATTATTAATTAATTTCGTCCAAATTTAATTAATTAATAATAATAATTAAACTTGAGATAATAATCATTATTATTTACACCCAAAATAATTAAACAAATTAATTATTTAATTTTAAAATAAACTCGGCCCGCCTCAATAATAAATCAATCACAATCCGACATCAACCATCTACTAGTTCGACCGGTACTCTTTTAAACCTAACGCAAAATTAACTAAACTAAACCGATCGCGGTTTACTAACTACAATAATACTAATTTAATCTAACTAACCTAAGCGCAATTAACGCCTAATCAGAGATTAGGGTTAACTCACCCAAATTCGTCGACGACGATGAGCGGCAGCGGTCTCCGGCGAGCTGTTGCGGCGAGCGACGATGACGGCGCGACGACTCTTGACGGTTGAACGAAGGACGGAGGAACAGGGGTAGCGAAGCAAGCGTCGGATGAGCTCGGGCCCGGCTTGAGGTCGACGCGACGCGGCGGCAACGACGGAGCAAGTCGGCTGGGTGCGAAGACAGCAGGGTGGATGCTTGTGCGAGCTAGGGATATGAAGACCATGTGGAGGGGCTAGCAGAGGCGTACGACAAACGACGAGCGACGGAAAGCTACGATGGTCAACGGCAAGCTCATCGCCAGCTGGCTAAGTGACGAGCTTAGGCGGAGGTGGAACATGTTGGTGTAGTGAGACGGAGGAGGAGGAAGTTGGAGGGCAGAAAAAAAAGAAGAAAGAAAGAAAGAAATCTCGCAGGAAAGAGACGAGGCAACGGTAGCCGAAGAAGGATCGACGAAGAAACGAGAAGAAGATGTGCAGAAGAAAGAGCAAGAAGGGAAAAGTTTACCTCTTGCTACAGTTTACCAAGTACAATTGGGGAAGGGGGAAGAACTGATGGAGAAGAAGGGTCAAACTGGCATGGCGTGTATAAGTGAAGAAGGGCGAGGGGAGAGAGAGACGTTAGAGAGAAGAAAAGAAGGTGGGCGGCTGATAATGGGGGGAGTGGGGGGGTGGGGGGGGTGGGGGAGGGGGGGAGAAAAGAGAAAAAGTAGAGAGGGGAAAGTAAATGGGAATTAAGAGATGGGGTCCACAGTCAAAGGTTGAAAATCTTTCATCAA
>JAGVVM010019496.1:0-56640 GCA_019149425.1 Psidium friedrichsthalianum
TTTCCGGCAGAACCGGGCTTCGTCCCTTTCCTTCGGCGACGGCAACCGATAAGCCATGTGGTTCCAAGTACCCTCGGCATGGACTAACAATCAGGCATTCCTGTAGGGAGCGTCGGCCGCACCTTGCCGCGACCGGCATCTCATATGCCGTGTGGTTCCAAGTACCCTCGGCACGAACATACAAGGCTCGACCCCAAGTACCCTCGGTGTCGGCTTCGTCCCCAAGTACCCTCGGGATGACGGAAACCATCATATGACCACACAAGCACGCCACGCAATCAAGCCAATTTTATCTTCGCATTTTAGCCCAATGCAATCACACTCGTGGTCATGCTCAAAACCCGGCTTAAAGCCATTTTTCATGCTCAGCAGGCGCAATCGATAATTTAATAAAATTAATCAACAAATTCGTCGTAAATAACTATCAATTTAATAATAATCAATAATTTGGATTACAATTAATTAAAGCACCATAATTAAATTAACCAAACATTAATTAATTAATTTCATCCAATTTAATTAATTAAAAATAATAATAATCCACCCAAGAACAATAATAATTATTTATTATCCCAAAAATAATTAATTAAATTTGAATCGGTCCAGAAATAATTAATTAAATTTTTATACGCCTATCATCGTAAATAATTATTAATTTAATAATAATAAGTCACCGTTAACTAAAGCATCATAATTAATTAATCAAATATTAATTAATTAATTTCGTCCAAATTAATTAATTAATAAATAATAATAAACTTGAGAATAATAATCATTATTATTTACCAACCCAAAAATAATTAAACAAATTAATTATTTAAATTTTAAATAAACTCGGCCCGCCTCAATTAAATAAATCAATCACAATCCGACAAGTCAAACCAATCTAGCCTCAATTAAATAAATCAATCACAATCCGACAAGTCAAACCAATCTACTTATTTCGACCGTGACTCTTTAACCTAACCAAAATTACTAAACTAAACCGATCGCGGTTTAACTAACTACAATAATACTAATTTAATCTAAATTAACCTAAGCGCAATTAACGACCTAATCAGAGATTAGGGTTAACTCACCCAAAATCGTCCGACGACGATGAGCGGCAGCGGTCTCCGGCGAGCGTCGACGGCGAGCGACGATGACGGCGCGACGACTCTTGGACGGTTGAACGAAGGACGGAGGAGCAGGGGTAGCGAAGCAAGCGTCGGATGAGCTCGGGCCCGGCTGGAGGTCGCGACGCGACGCGGCGGAACGACGGAGCAAGTCGGCTGGGTGCGAAGACAGCAGGGTGATGGCTTGTGCGAGCTAGGGGAATGAAGACGATGGTGGAGGGGGCTAGCAGAGGCCGGACGACAAACGACGAGCGACGGAAGCTACGATGGTCGAACGGCAAGCTCGATCGGCTAGCTGGCTAAGGTGACGAGCTTAGGCGGAGGTGGAAGCAGTGGTGTAGTGAGACGGAGGAGGAGGAGTTGGAGGTGGCAGAAAAAAAGAAAGAAAGAAAGAAAGAAATCTCGCAGGGAAAGGAGACGAGGCAACGGTAGCCGAAGAAGGATCGACGAAGAAGACGAAGAAGAAGGATGTGCAGAAGAAAGAGCAAGAAGGGAAAGTTTTCCTCTTGCTACAGTGACCAAGTACAATTGAAAAGGGGAAGAAATGATGGAGAAGAAGGGTCAAACTGACATGGCGTGTGATAAGGAAGAAAGGGAGAGGGAGAGAGAGAAGTTAGAGAGGAAGAAAAGAAGGTGGGCGGCTGATAAGGAGAAAAGAAGAAAAAGTAAGAGAGAGGGAAAGTAATGGGAAATTAAGAGATGGGGTCCACAGGTCAAAGGTTGAAAAATCTTTCTTCTCTTCTTGCGGCAATTCTTTGGACGTTACAATTTCAAACCCTATTCGAGACAAAATCTGTTCTGTGTCCTTTTTGAGAAAATGAACTCACTTTAAGACCTTATTTGAAATTTTTTCCAAAATCTATCAAGGACATGAAGTTTTGCAGTTTTTTTTCCCCCTTAACCAATCAAACTCGAGAATAGTCTGAGAATTCCAATCAGCGTGCTTCTTGACCATATTGTAGAAAACACATATCCTACTTCTCAAATTTTCTATCTACTTGACACGGCAAGATAGATAAGTTGGTATCAGTATCATTGTTAATTTTTTGTTCCAGTATCGAATAAGACAGATGAATAGATTTGAGGGGATGAAAAGAAAAAGGACCGAATAACTTTCAGTTCTATATTAGTAAGATGTCAGGTATTGCCAAATTGCTGTTTTTATGCTTGTACTGCACTTTCCATATCAATGAGAACATTTCTTTGCCTCACAAAGAAAAAAGAATTGCCGAGTTGCACAGACAAAACTTGTGGTCGTGGGACCCCAAGGATTGAGGCCTGTTTATACTTCCCAAAGTCAAATTGATAAAACATTGGAAGAGATGAAACAAACCGGTGCATCTCATGTTTACTGAATCAGTAAGTCAAATTGTCTTTCAGTCGAAAGAAAATTGGACATGCCAAATTGAATGAGTCCAGCGTACGACAACATTGACAATTTCGATGAATTACATTAAAATATCAAAGTAACTACAATTCGAACACAGGAAGATGCCCATGACGCTAAAGGGTAATGGTGAACTCAAATGCCGAAATGTTGAGACTACTCGTGAGTGCATGATGAAGTTAATGTAAAGAAGATCAAGTTTATAGGTTGGGCACCTAATTTTCTCTCCCTCTGGAAAGCTTTATTTATATGAGGATCTTCTCTAATGACCTAAATTTCGAGAAAAAGGGGTTCACAGTCTCTCAGCTAGTAGGTCCTCCCCGATGTGATTAGTGCAATTGGCCTTTCTTAACCATCAACTTCAATGCTATCTTCTGAGCACCAAAGAGCTTCAGCCTCAAGGGTGGGCTCCCATAAAATTGTAGTTTCAGCAAGTAAGAGGTCAAGAAGTATGAGTCCATGTTTGAGGGAGGACGCCCGTCTTCCAAGTGACCTGAATATCATTTTAAGCCACTAGTTGATTGAGCAAGGAAGGTGAACTTCCCATGTTTCATCAACATTCAGAAATAATGGAGCATTCCAAAGAAAAAAAATTGAGGCGCTAAAAGAACTGAGCTGTCCCAAGTCTTGGCTTCAATATAGTTCTGTAACCATTAATTTACACCCTTACCAAAAAAAAAAAAAGATTTACATTTGTTTAGTAAGCAAAACTGGGGGAATCCTTTATGAGTGTCAACAGTTAGAATTTCTTTCGTAGTAACAATCATAGAATCGACTGGGACAAAAACGAACAATTACTTTCTATGTACTATTATTTTTGGGTAGCGTTCTTTGAATCATCTATGAAACCATGAAAGTTAAGGTCTCCTATTGATACTCAAATAGAGCACAAAAGGGAAATGGTATGGTCATTGTATAGTACCTTCTCCTAGCTTCTCATCTCAGTGTCACGGCGCATGCGGAATGAGCAAGCACGATTGGCAGCTACCTGCATAACCGAATTCAAGTAATTCAAGCATCACAAAATTCAATTTAATGGGCAATCTTTGAATTAGACTAGCGGCTTGTATGCTTCTTCTGAGCATTACCCAAGAAAATGTGTCAATGTTGATTGTTTCATGCTTTCCCGTCAACCTTCTCGTATTTCCTTCTCCACTGGCGCTAACATGCTCCACATGGCGAAGTGAGAAACTTAGAATTGCCTTCTTTATCACTTCAAAGCCACCCTCTTCTCCCATGCTTTACGTATTGCAGAATAGATGGGGAACACGCTCTTGAAGTCCTTCAATGAACAAACATACTTAATTGAGTCCATGTTATTTCTATGGTGTGAACCTGCAGCCAGTGTGGCATCATGCACCATTCCAGTCACCCTGAGAAGGAAGATAATATTTTTATCAACATTTGGATAATATGTTGCGTAAATGGTGATAGTGAAGGCAGCTACCTCTATTGGCTTCCAATCTACCGTGAGGACAACACCAGCTCACTCTGTTATTCTCTGTCATATAAGCAACATAAACAATCAGGTATTTGAATACTGTAGAGCATGTCTGCATGCACTTACTCGATATGTCTGCCGTTAATGGAATTTTGTTATTTTCTTGAGCAAGTAATTGAAATTTCCCCTTAAGGTATCTTGAACACCATATATGACCTATCTCTTGAACAATTCCCACACTTGGTCCCACTAGGTATTGTTATTGCACGGTAGAAGTCAGTGTTGATGGCAATAGTTCTCTGCTTCTTTTTTTTTTTTTCCTTTTAAAGAAAAAAAGGGGCAAAATGGAGGTCAAATATTACCTGGCCCAGCATCACCTCTCCATTGGTGCCACTAATGTTGATACCGGCATATAAGCAAAAGCCTGTAGTGAGCATTGGATGCGCAACAATAATAAGGCCCCCTATATGGACATAAAGCCTCATATCATTACAAAATTTCTCATCAACTTAGCCTACATCCATCAATTTATAGGTAAATTCATTGTGAAACAATGTCTCACCCGGGGACCTGGATATCCTCCAAAAGGCCAAGTCAATGACCACTGAAATTTTCTGCAGTAGGGTGTTTTCTTGCTCAATCCCACACATCATGTGAACATTTAGCCAAAAGTCATGAATCTGTCTATTTCAAAACTTTCTAATTCACGATAGAAAATTCATGTTCTTGGATCTCCTACCATGAAACTTCATTGATAACCCTTGGGTTACTGAAATTTCAGCAACCCTGGCATGTTTGTTCGTTGGGATCGGCTCACCAGCTAGTGTGCATAAATCGCAAATAACCTACAGACGAACAATAACTCTATGTAAATGAATTGAAACGTCTTATCCAATTAACCTGTTCGGATGATCTGATTGATGAACAATTTTTTACAACATAATACTTTTTTGTATATGATTTACCAAGATATTGATGCCACCTTGGAAAGGATCCTTGGAAATTGCTTGAGGGCTATTAAAAAATCGAGAACTTGATGAAACCATGTGAAGGTAAATATAGTAGGACAGTTTTGGTTTTATGTTATCTTACTGTCACATCACTTCACAACCTTGACCATTACTTGATCCATCGTAGTTCCACCTGGGATGTCCAGACGGGTGTTCAACAAGTCCGGTGATTATCTGCTGGAAAAACACAACATATTTTATTGTCACCCATTCACACCCTTGACTTGCTGTGCAGATCTAAGCCAGAACTTCCAATCCTGTCTCATAGTTAGACTACCATCAAAATGTGAAACAAGATATGCTAAAGGAGAAATTGGAAAAGGAAAAAGGTGTCGGTGGTTGAATGTGCATAAAACATGTGACATACTTATTATGATGGTAGATTGAAGAAAAAAGCGAAATTATAATCTCAACACAGAATAGTTCTGGTGTTGTTCATCTTTTTGTGCACTGCACTTGAAGTTTTTAGGCATTAATACATACCGATCATATTCTGCAATTATCTTATCAGTGTAGGGCATGACGTCCAAGTTGAGAAGACTCTCAAGCCTGTAATAGTATTGTTCTCAGACTTCAGAGCATACACCCTGAACTTAGAAAAGCCCTTGGTTTTTCCACTCTTCTTTTGTTTTAGCAAGACAGAAGTCTGACTGTTTGCTGCCGTGGGATTGGTGAGTTCTTTGTGAACCTCATCTCGCATTGTGTCATCGGCCCCAAAATCTGCTCCATTTCTGCCTAGTCTGAAAATTGGAGCAGCGTGAGAAACAGTCATATCTACTGAAACAAAAGAATGGACTGGTCTCCTTAGCAAGTGCCAGCACAGAAAGTTCAAAGCTGCATTTTCAAGTAGGAAAAACTTAGATTTTTGAAGCACAAATAGGAAGTTGCCATAAGGGACACTACCGCATTCTCCTTGAAAAGTAAACCAAAAACAGTGGCACAACTATACTTCTCCTTTTAGAACCATCACAATCAGCAAACGTGTTATTCTAATATTTCATTTGGATATAATGGATGATCAGCTTGTGAATCTCGACAGTGCACCTAATTCTTTCCTCTCGCAATCAAAAGGCAATCACATTGAAGTAGCTTCGTCTTTCACAAACCTTGGAATTATTGCCGTGGCAGAGCAAGACTACCAAACTCAGCAATAATTAGGATGACCAAATTGAAGTCATAGAACAAGAGAAATCGAGTCTACACACAGATCAAGTAATGAACCCAATCGAAAGACACAAAACAAAAATTCATATGACGCAAACAGAAGTTGTCAACTTCGCTCAGGAGCCAGGACAAATTGAGTACTTCTCTAGAAGCACAAACAGCTCAAAATCAAGAAACGGAAAAGCATTAGCCATGCTGAACTCAGTGTACATTGTCTGCAGAAAATGAAGAATCCAGAAGCAGAGAGAGAGAGAGAGAGAGAGAGAGAGAGAGAGAGTACCAGTGAAAATCTGGGAAACAATAATGCTTGTACTTGTTCAATGCGATGAGCAATGATTCGAATTAGGCCTCGTGAGAGAGCTCAAGCAATGGCTACGACAAGATTTTTCGAAGAACAGAACGCGTCTGCAAAATCGCACTGGTAAAAAGATCCCCAACCAAATCAAGCATCGAAACACAATCAAGAATTATGCATGTGAACAGTAAACTATAAACAGTGGCATAGTGCATGCAATGCAACGGCTTCGACTCCGCAAAACAGAAGCGAGAACCAACCTTGCGTGTGAGATTGAATTGGCCGAGAATGACCTCCGCAGCCTTCAGCGTCTTGTCGACGCTCTCGTGAGCCCTCCTAATCGAGTGCGTCCTTAGAGAGAGAGAGAGAGACAGAACAATAGCACAGCGCAGTGCAGTCTCAGAACGGCGGAAACGTTCGATTCGTGTTAAGAGAGAGGAAAAGAGGGAGGAGCACCTGAGAAGGACGCATGGCGGTCTCGAGGGCGGAGAGGCGGTGATCGAAGGAGCCGAGGATGGCGACCATGCTGTCGGTGATGGTATGGCTCTTGTGCAGCGAATCTCTGATTGATTCCGCCCGCTCTCTCAGGATCTCCATTGCCTAAGGCACTCCCATCGCTAAACCGTCTGTCTCGGTCTATAGCTGATTCAATCAGAGAACGGCAATGTGGAATGCGAGAGTTGATCGGTCATGTTTCAATCTTCTTCTTCTTCTTCTGATGAGAGAACTGCAATGTCGAGGGCGACAGGTCATCAATGCCCATGGATATGGACATGGCAGAGCAATTGAAGAGTCAGAGAAGAAGAAGAAGAAGAAACTGAGACAAGAGAGAATTACAAGAGAAATCGAGTCTACATGAGAAGAAAGCAGAAAATGTAGAATGCAGAAGCAGAGAGAGAGAGAGAGAGAGAGAGAGAGAGAGAGAGGGGGGGGGGGGAGAACAAGGTCCCACATACCAAGTTCCCAAAAAAGACCGGGCTTGTGAGATATGCGGGGGATATGAGCAATCTTGTACCAGTCCTCGCCTCCATCTCTTTTGCACCTCTCCTCCAATTCTGGGCATTCGGAGATTCTAGGTGAGTAAGGGATGCCAGCCTTCGCATTCCTTCGGGTAATGACGTCAGCGAGGGGCAATCTTCGATGTCAAGCCGTTGAAGTGATTGAAGGTCCCCGATCTGCTCCGGCAATTCCTTCAAATTCTTGCAATCGTGAATCTCGAGATACTCGAGATTGCTGGCCTGGACAAGCCACTGCGGGAGAGATTCTAGTTTGGGAAGACCGTCGATTTCCACGGAGCGGAGACTGCGAAGAAGCCCTCCATGGAAATCTAAGACGTTGCCGCTTTCGTCTTTGGATATATCCAGCTCCTCACAATCCATAATAGAGAGATCCACGAGGCTCGATAGATGTCGCATACCGAGTGAGAGGGAAGTTAACCGAGGACATTGATAGATGCAAAGAGATTCAAGTGAGGTGAGGCTTTTCAAACCCTCCTCGGGTAAATATTCTAGAAACTCCATCTTCGGATAGTCAGACGCTTCAACTTGTTGAGGCCAAATATCTGATTTATCAACAACGCTGAGTGGACCCCGTAAGGAACAAGTCCTCGAGATATGGAGTTGGTGGCATGGCTTTCAACTTTTCACAGCCCCAATAGACAAATCGATAGGCTAGGAAACGATGCTGTCGACGTGGATGAATAATCTGACCCGATGTATTCCAATTCACTCATCCCATAAATCTCTAAAGACTTGAGGTGAGGTAGTTGGACCAGTGGAGGGAGATGCTTACATCTTCCGCAATCTAAAAAGCGTACCTTAACTAATTTGGGCAAGGAAAATACAAGTTCATCCATCATCCACCTTGGAAAGCTCTCACCTTTATATCCATCTATCGTCAACTCCTGCAGATTTGAGTACGGCCTCAGTCCATCTAATAGCGCTTCATCTCTATCCTTGATTATCGCATCATCAGCATCGAATTTGCCCCACTCAAGTGTCAAAGATTCCAGAGAACGCTTCTCCATCAAGTTCGCAGCCCTGGATTCCGATACTACATCCGTCACACTTCCCAAATTCTCAATGCAAAGGCTTCCTCGAAGGTTGTTAAGCCCATTTAGATCCCCAAGTCTGCAATAGTTCTTAACAAGAGCTTTATTTTTGGGCAAAATGAAGCGCGTTAACCTATGCAGAGAGCCCAATTGCTCAAGCCCGCGTGGCATATAACTAATACTCGACAACCACGTATGTCTAGATTCCGAAGGCTGACTAACTTCCTTATGCCACTTGGCAATTCTTCAAGGAATTCACAACCATTGAGAATAAGTGTTTGCAAATTCTGCAATCTCGTAATAGCATTAGGAAGCCTTTTGAGTTCACGACTTTTAGAGAGATTGAGATATGTGAGATGCTTCAACTTACAAATGGACCTCGGCACCTTCTGGACATTTGCGGCATGCAAATCCAAGATGCGCAATTTCTTGAAACTTTTAATTAGTTTGCGTAGATATGCTTCACTCATTGATTTAAAAAAAAAATCTCTAGAAGTAGACAGAAACGTTCTCAGAGCACTTGCTTTCAAGAGTGAAATTGAAAGATTACCCATCAAATTGTGAGTTTTATCATGAGACATATGACGAGTTCTTTCAGGTACGGGTTTATTATCATCGCATGCCACCCAACACTCAGTCCTAGCAACTAAGCATGCTAGATCATGCATCAAATCATGCATCTTGCAAGTCTCCTCATTCGTGTTTGGATCTTTTTTAAAATCTTGAAAGAAGTTTCTCCATAGTAGATCCATGAAATATCCATCAGCAATATCTTCTAAATGTTGACTTCTATCTAATGGTTGGATAAATCCTTCTGCCATCCAAAGATCGACCAAAGTCTGCTTCTTTATCTCATAATCTTTGGGAAACAATGAACAAAACGCGAAACACTGTTTCAAATGTGAAGGAAGATGGTCATAACTAAGCTTAAGAATTAATTTTATGCCGTCTTCCCTTTGAGACACATCTGGGAGCTTATTTTCTTTGAATTGCAACCATTCGTGCTTACTTTTCTGAAAGAGTAAACCCCAATTGTTCGAACAACCAATGGAACGCCATAGCACTTCCTAACAATATCTTTACCGATAGCTAGCATGTCGGGATCTTGTATCTCCTCTTCATTACAACAAGCCATTTGCATTAGTAATTTAAAAGAAGCGCTTTCAGATAAGCCCTCAAGAACATGAGGCGTAGCAGTGCCGGTGATCTTCGCAACCAAAGGAAGCCGTGTAGTTATAAGGATCTTGCTTCCTCTAGCACCTCCCAATAGTAAAGTTTTCAAGCTTAGCCACGTTTCTCGGTCTTCATTCCACAAATCATCTAAAACTAAGAGGTATCTCTTTCCATCAATCGCTCCCCTCAGTTCACTTTGCAACCGCTCCATCGCACCCTCGGTTGGTTCTGTCTTCTTTGCACAAGCTATCATATCTTTCACTATTTTTTTCTTGTCAAAGTTATCAGAGACACATACCCACATTTTCAAGTTAAACTGTTTACTAGCCATCTCATCATTATACGCACATTGAGCAAGAGCAGTTTTTCCAAGCCCCCCAATACCAACTATTGGAAGAATGGAAACCTCCTCTTTCACGTCTGAACCCAGCAAAAAATCCATGACCGTTTTCTTGTCATCATCTCTCCCTATAACATCTCCCTCACGTATAAACGAATGCGTCTCTTCTCTCTTCCTCCACTCTCTCACTACTTGCGAATGCACGGGGCGCTCATCCAAGTGGAATCCCTTATTGGCCTTACGGGCTTCTATTCTCTCCCTCACTGCTCTTACTTTATTACTCATCTTCAACTGAAAAGCAATCTGGTTTGAACTTGAGAAAAATGTGCTTACCTCCTTCGTCACTTCATTGTGGCCCCTCAGTTCTCGTCGAATAGCTTCGATGTTGAATTCTTCAAGCACGTCCTGCGCCTCATAGAAAGCGTCTTTCAGTTTCTCAACCCAAACTTGGATTTCGCGATTCTGGTCGGATCGCTGCTCGGCATCCTCCAGTACAGCCTGAAGCGTGGAGACGGTGTCCCTGAGCTTCTCGAGTTCATGCTTGACGCCCCATGGCTTTCCAACCTTTTCTAGTGCTCGAGGAACCAGAAAATCAACGATCATTCCAGCAATGCCAAAGAGGACAGATTCGGCCATTGTGTTCTCTCTTCTCTCTCTATCTGGATCACGAGGTACTGCTCCAGTTGTTCCAAGGCTTAGATATATAAGACCGGCAAATGAAAATCCTAGCAAATATAATTTTCTAACTTCTTTCGCCCCACTTGAGTAAGTTGAAGATAAGAATTCTCGTCACATGGGACCCTTCTCTCTCTCTCTCTCTCTCTGGATCACGAGATATTGCTCCAGTTGTTCCAAGGCTGGACATATAAGACCGGGAAATGAAAATCCTGACAGATTTAATTTTCTAACTTCTTTCGCCCACTTGAGCAAGCCGAAGATAAGCATTCTCGTCACATGTGACCCACCAAGGTTGGGTCCATTGTTAGGTCCGCGATTTATATATATCTTTGCGCTGTTCTTCGGAAGCCCGATTTTTGTCTCCCAATGCTCAGAGATTCTTTTTCTTGGTCCCACAATTTTAATAATAAATAAATTTTGGAACGTCCTTTTGTATTGTATTACGGTTTTTCATAGCTCTAAGTATGCCTTTTCCGAAGCATGCCTTTACTTTTCACATGCCATTATCAGATTGAGCATCGAAGTAAAAGAAAGAACGATTTGTACAAATCTCACCATTCAAATCAATTATAAAAACATAAAGGACACACAACAAATGCCTTTTTTTTTTCCTTTTCTTTTTCTTGAGGTTTCGCGCCACGTGTCTCTTCATCTAACCGTCCATGCGTTTTTAAGATAGAGACGCCGTGCGATTCTGGAACTCTCCATATTAGAAGCCAAATATTAACACGTCAATTGTCACTCATTAATAGCCAATTACCTCATTTGTTATACAAAACTTGATATAGACACCATAAACTTAAACATCTGTCTTCCTCCTCCTTTGCGTTTTAGAGAGAGAGACCATGCGGTTTTGAAACTCTAGAAATTAATAATCAAAAGCTGTTTTATTAATTGTACTTGTTAATGGTCAATCACCTCGTTCATCATCGCATAAAACCTAAAGATGGTGTAAGTGCATTATAATAACAACTTCATCGATGCTCCCTTTGAGTTTGCGTATACACCGGAAAGATTACATCCACTTAATTTGTAGGGCAAGTTGAAGTTCATATTATTCTCGAAATATTGTATTAAATTAGCCAAAAAGCCACAAAATTTTTATAAACTATATCCATTTACCATGAACTTTTTTGTGACGTAAAAAATCCAAAATATGCCCACTATAACACATTTACTCTAAAACCTTTTTTGTGAAGTTAAAAACTCTAAATTTATATTCATATGATACATTAACTACCCATCAAGTTTTCGTCAGATGATTTTTCAATCAAAATGACCTTTTTTTTTTTTCACTCAAGTCATGTTGGCTTTATGTAACATCGTTAATCTTTCGTCATCCATGTAGGCCTTTTTTTAATGGTGCTCATTAACGAAATCTTAATGGATGGTAAATTTATGACGTAGGTACGAAATATTAGAATAAATATATCACGATGAGTATAATTAAAGATTTTTAGTAAGTTTTTTTGCTAGATAAAATGAAAGGTGAGAAAGGATGAGTTTTGCGATAATGCTAACTCAACATTGAGCTGCACTCTACCTAACTTTCGCATCATTGATAGGTACACACATATATATATATATATATATATATATATATGTGCGCGCGCAATTTTGGTTTCAGGTATGACTCGTAAGAGCTAGATTTTATGAGCAGCCTTTTTTTTATAATGTTTTTCAAAAGGCAAAAGCAATTGTTTACTTTTCTGTTTAAATTTAAAATATTTTGCAAATATAAATAATCTTGAAAAATATATAAATTATGTTTGTGAAAATTTTACATGTTTTGGGCCGAGAAATTATAAAAGCGATTTTGAAATAAGATTAAATAAACAAGGCTTTTTGTATGTTTGTGAAAGTGGAGGCTTGGAATTCATGGATGGTGGATCATATCACTGTCCTTCGATTTGATTTGATGTGTTATCTTTCTCCTTTCCTTTTTATTCAGTTTTCTTTTTTTTTAGACAATTTTTTTTTATAAAGATATTGTGTTGACGGAGCAAAGCCTCAATTTTTCAATTTTCACACCCATTACAAAACCCATTTAGAGATGTGCATTCATGAAAGATGTATCCAATTTGATAAACAAGGTAAGTTGACGTTGATGTATTGCTCTAAAAGCATTATCTTAGATTAAATGTGATGATTAAGTTTTTTTTTTTTTTGCTTTATTGTAAAGCAGTATGTCTAATAAATGTCAAGGAGAATGGGAAGGACTGAAATTTTGCGATGATATAACTCAACCATTAAACTCCATTCTATCTTACTTTTCATTACGTAATATGTATCGCCGTCGATGATAGCCTCTTCATTTTTTTTTTCTCTCTATCTGTCCAATTCGGTATGGAATGAACTTATAATTATAGAATCAACTCGATCATGACTCTTGCTCTCTCTCTCTCTGTCTCTCCATGGATTAGAAGGTATTAGTCCATTGGCACCAATGCTCGAGACTTCTCAAGTCATGTATAACAAGGTTCATGTTACTCCTCGCCGGCCAAGCGGCATAATAGAAAGATGAAGCCCGGTTCAATAATGCACGTGGGACCCACCCCGCGATTGGCTTGTCTGAAGACTTTCTGGTGCTTGTAGTATTTAATAGTCTAGCATGATTGCAAGGGCAACGAAAATGCCGGCGGTAAAGCGATAGGAGCAAAAGGAGAATGGGACCAAGTTGGGAAAGCAAATTGTTACCCCCGAGACAGAAGTTGGTAATAAAACTCACTTTATAAACACAAAGGAATATTAGTCTGCTTTAATACGTGCACGTTGAAACGTGAGCTGCGATTAATTAATAATTAATACATACATATATGTGTGTGTATTGATACATGTAGGATACGCATTAAAATAGAGATTCTTTCCGTTCAAATAAAAAGTTCTATATGCCTTAAGCACTAATACCTCTTAACTCAACACCTGTTCATAATGTCACTTGACATTTTTTGCTATTATTTTATTGAAATATTACGGCTTGATTAAGGAAGTTCACTCTCCTTCCCATTTTCTCAATATCTTTTGCTGCCTATGAATATAATGCTTTTACATTATTTCTTTTTCTTTTAATTTTTCATATTCTCTAAACAAATAAATAATATATTGTGTTTCATAGGAAATGTCCGCAATGAAAGACATTTCACCGAAAAACGTAGGGCTTTCGGATTTATTATTTTAATGGGTTCTTTTGATGATTTCAGACAAGAAGTAAACTAAATAGCAAAAGATAAATAGGACAATAAATGTGAAGTGCGATAAAACATAAAGGCAAATATATGAATTGCGGAGCAAAAGATTGATAATTGATTGATTGATTGATCTCTTACAAAAAGTCGTTACCGACTATGATAACTACTTGCGATTACTCTCATGCACCTTATCTCTAAATTTTCAGATCGGCTTCAGTAACTGCTTTTTTTATCCTTTTAAATGGTCCAAAGCACTAATTTATCTGCTCTATATAATCGCCCGTGTAATATAGTGACTTCACGGTGCCCCAAAACTTCAATCAATTGCTGTCCTTATTTTATTTATAGCTACCAAACATATATTCTCTTACGGGCTTTTATGCGACATGACATTCTCATGGACTTTGCGGTAATTTATAGCCAAGCCAAGTTTTCGGCGTGAACACATTGACTGGGAGATCTCTCTTCCAATAAGGTGGAGATTGCGTTGGTACATGGCGAATCTTTAGTGGATAACGTGTACAAAGATGATAGATCGGACGAGTACGGTGGGATCCACGTGTATATGGTCGTACTGCAACTTAACTCTACCATGATTGATCACCTAATAATAATCACTTTGCTTGTCTTTTTTTTTTTTGGGGGGGGGGGTTTGGATTCCGCACCACTTCTGTCTCCTTCCTCGTCTTTTTTATTTTGGTGCTTTTGGAACTCTGGATAAAGATCAATATTAATCGGTCAATTGTCAAAGTTCTCAATAACAGTCGATAACGAAAAGTATTATGACAAATACCAATTGCAAAACCTACGTGTATATTGAAAGGAATGAGGCTTTAAAATGATATGATTCAACCATTTACCTAAATTCTGTCATATAGTACATATTAGCTTAGAAATAATCTCTTTAGTAGACCCATCAAATAGATGAGTCGGATCATAAATAATCCGACTCAAATTGATATATATAATCTATTTATGACCCATTTATTGTAATGAAAATTTTCGATCAAATCCATACCGGACCAATCTCATATTACTAAAATAATTCCATATTTAATCTAATAAAACTTCTTTCTTATAAATTTTGGATGAAATTATATTGCTAAAGCATTGTGGACAATTTTTATACACTTTTTAAGCCAAATTCTGAATATTTATTTTTCATTTTCATTTTCTTTCTTTTTTTCCCTCTCCGACCACTGGGCGATGGCCGCAACACTCGCCTACTGCCGACGAGGGCCTCACAGCCATCACTAGATTTCGTAAAAAAAAGATAATGACTCGATTAAGATAGTTAGGTAATCCGTTTAAAATTCATTTTGTACAATTAAGTTATGAAGTAACCTATCTATGATACACTTAAGCTTATTTTTAAAATTTAAAATAGCTTATTTATGACATACACCCTTGAATATAGATTAAAATATGGGTCTAGATCCATTTGGGGATCTCTATACCCTTCGCTAATGCTCCGATGACACCTTCCGCCGAGGCCATGAGACTTGTCGGGACATGCATGCCAAGTCACGACGAGTTCCTGTCTAAAGATGGGACCCACTTGCCGCAATTGGTTTCTAAGTCAATAATGCATGTGGGACCCACTTGCCGCAATTGATTTGTCTAAAAGATTTTTTTTTTTTTTTTTTTGGCTCCTAGTGTTGAGTGACAGAGACATTTATTTGGCAAATTATTTTCATGCCAAGGCCCAGAAGAAAAGGAGCATCCCCGTGAAAGCAAATTGCGTCTCCAGGGACAAACTCTTCATTTTCTATTTTAAATTTTCGACTTCTTTGACCCACTTGAATAGTTGAAGATAAAGGATTCCCCGTCATTCCACGCAAAGCATAAATCAATAATGCACATTGGACCCACCATTCGGCGCTTCTTTAGTCACAGACAATTTTCTTAATATATAAATATTGGCACGTGCTTTCGCACCCCACTTTTTGTAATTTAAGTATATGCTTTTTCCTAACATGTCATTATCAAGTGCTCCCTGTGCGTGTACACCAGAAAGATTGCATCCACTTGACATGTAAGGCAAGTTGGCGTTCATATTTTGTTCTAGAAATATTATATCAATTAAGGAAAAAAAATGTCATAAAAAATTTCAAACTGTATCTACTACAACACATTACCCTGATCTATTTTGTCACATAAAAAAGTCCAAATTATGTACGCTAAAAATTTAAATAACATCGTTTATGACACATTTATTCTAAAATTTTTTTGGTGACACAGAAGATCCTCAATTTGTACACACGTGACATATTTACAACAATTTATGTCACCTCAAAATTTGAAATAAATATCTCACATGCCTACAAATTTGAGATTTTTGGTGTTGCAAAAAATAATTAAAGGTGAATATGTCACACGAATTTACATATGGGTTTTTTGATGATTTTTTCGCTATTTGTAAATGTGTCATAGTCAGCTTAATTTCGGATTTTTTTTTTGTGATTTTTTTTTCCAAATAACAATTTATAAGCATGTACACGAAAAAGATTGCATCCATATAATATGTAAGGCAAGTTGGTGTTCATATATTGTTCTAGAAATATTATAATAGGTTAGGGGGAAAAAAGGTATGAAAATTTTCAAACTACGTTTATTGGGACACATTACCCTGATCTTTTTTGTGACATAAAAAAATTCCAAATTATGCACATTATAACATATGTACTCTAAAATTTTCCTTGAAACATGAATAACCCTAACCTTATACTTGTTTAATTTATTTACTCTCCATCAAAATTTCGTCAGATAATTTTACAATCAAAATGACGTTACCTTTTATTTCACTCAAGATTTTGTCAGATGGTTTTGACGGTACTTTGATGGAGGATAAATATATCACATCGGTATAATTTTGGAATTTATGACAAATATATCACAATAAGCATAATTTAAAGTTTTTAGTAATTTTTCTATAAAAAAAGGTGCGAATGATTGGACTATTGTGATGATACGGCTCAACAATTAAATTGCACTCTATTTAACCTTCCCATCATTGATAGTTATGTATCTATACATAGTTTTGGTTTCATAAATAATAAATAGCACGTACTTGCTGAATTCTCTCAGCACTCGTTTATGTTGCTTTTTTTCAAAGTCAAAATCAATTGTCTACTTTTCTGTTAAAATGTAATATATTCTTCAAATATAAATAATCTTGAAATGAATATATAAATTATGTTAGTGAAAATTCTACTTGCTTTAGGCCGAAAAATCATAAAAGTGATTACAAATCATGATTAAATAAATAATAGTTTTCTCGTCGGCCACGCACAATAAAAGTTGAATCCTGTTGACACCACAATATTGTCGTTCGATTCGGTATCTTGGGAATGACAGATACACGAGAGGATGTTAGTAGTTGATCCCGAAGTATAATGAGAAGAAAACGTTTCACCAAAAGACAAACCAACATTTTCCATTCGGGATGTACGCGTCATTCGGGAGAATTGAAAGGTAGGATCCCGAAGTAAAGCAAGAAAAAAATGTCATACAGAGTAACAAGCCGAAGCATTGTCGTTCGGGATGTGCGCAATATTCGAGTAGGTTGAGGGATATTCCCGAATAAAAGGAATGCTGTACTTGAGTTTAGCATATCACACAGTGAGAAAATTTCATACCGAAAGACGGGGAGTGCGAAGCAAAACTCATGGGCGCGAACAGGTTTTTGAAGTGAAGAGATAGTATTCAAAAAGGGGAAGTTACTTATGCAGTTGTGAGCCACGAAGAACATGAGTCCCAATTTTCACGGATCAGTTTTGAGGATCGTGGTTTGAAAGAGACAAGTAGTGGCGCTAAAATTCGAAGGTTTGAAATCAAAGAATAGCTGTTTGAGCGGTTATGAGCACGAGAAGAATAAGTATCCAGGAAAAAAGAAAAAAAGGGGGACTTCACAATCATCCAGAAAAAACACTATGTTTTCCTTGAGGTTTTAAGCTTTCGTTCCTGTTTACAGTTAGCTTTAGCTTTCTTTGCACTTTTCATTACCTGAACTTTCAGATTCCAGTAATCTATTTACCAATCCCTGCGAGTAGGAGTATTGTAGCCGTAAATCGTCCGAATTTCTACACCTTTCCATCAGTCACTATCCCGTTCACTCAGTTCGTCCATTTTTTCATTCAGAACAGAGCCACAGAACCCTTCTTAATAAAAATCGAAGTACGAATTTCGGTGAAAGATATTCCCGATCACAAATCGCGTGAACATCTTTTTGGCACGCCCGGTGGGACACGTGTGGTGAGTTTTGGAGAAAATGGTGAGAACAAGGAACCAACTGGATGGTCAGAATGACAATACCAACAATCCAGGTGATGGTAACCAGTCGGAGCATTCTGCAGCCAACGTAGTGGGTGGAACTAATGCTGACATACCACGGCAGTTGACGGATGATCAGGCTCGTGTATTAGCACCAGACGCTACACTGGTAGTCACAATGAAGCGAATGTTTGAAGAGCAGCAGAATGAATTGACCAACCATATGATTCGCCATGTCATTGATGTCATCAAGCTAATGGTGGTCAATGCGATAAATGACGTCATATCGCGACCGGGTTTCATCGTCTCAAGGACCCCCTTTTCAGGTAAACGCTTTTATGGCTATGCCTTGTCCTCCAATGTATGGCCCACCTATTGTTGGTCAGGGTAGTGGAGGACTTCCTTTTCAACCTTCTCCAGTTAGGATCATACCAAGACCAGAGAATCCAACTCAAGTGAATCTCATAAACGGAGTAAGTGGGTATACCTTCCCATAAGGTGGTCCAGCCGAAGGAAATGCAACCAACCCCAATGTCCAGAATATACATCCGATGCCGAATGTACCCAATTTCAAGCCAATGAGACCTCCAGGAGTTCCAGCATATCCATATGGTGTGGGGAATCAACATTATAGACCAGCACCACCGGTTAACCTTAATCTAGAGAATCAAGGAGTTGATAGACCCATACCGGTTGATCCTAGGGGGCAAGAGGCATGGGTTGGCCAGCTGAACGGGAGACCATGGAATCCTAATCGAGTAGCCGAGATAGTGCTTCAGCAGTTGGGGGTAGACAGGGGTGTTCCGAGGCCAGTCTATAGGAAGCCACATCCAGATTGGGTGGACAATATCCCTTATCCGAGGGATTTAAAACGCCAGACTTTGCTGTCTTTACTGGTGAAGAAGACCAGTCAACGATGGAGCACATAGGACGATTCCTAGCACAGTGTGGAGAAGCAGAGACAAATGAGTACTTGAGGCTCAAGCTATTTCCCCTGTCATTGTCTAAGACAGCATTTACCTGGTACACCAATTTACCAGCAAACTCGATCCAGACATGAGCTGAAATGGAAAGGCAGTTTCATTCTCAATTTTATCGATCAGTACCCGAAGTGTCGGTAGCCGATTTAGCGAGAATGCACCAGTATGGTGGTGAAACTGCAAATCAGTTCATTGCTCGGTTCAAGAAGTCAAGGAACCGATGCCTGACATCTCTCACTGAGAAAGAATTTACCGATCTTGCGTTTAATGGGTTGAAGTTTAACCTTCGAGAGCGTTTTGAAGGCCAGACATTTGATGACCTTTTTCAGTTAACGACTAGGGTCTCGAAATATGAGCATCTCCTAAAGGAGAAGGATAAAAGGCTAATGAAGGAAAATAGACAGGCTCTGGTGGAGCTGAGAAATCCTGAAGTAAACATCCCGATAGAAGAAGAAGAGGAAAAAGAGATAGCAGTGGCAACAATGGTGTTGGACAAACCGTACATGTGCCCAGCTCTCAAACCAGCGAGAATGAAGGGGTCTGCAATGGCAAAAGCAAAAGAATCAAATAGCTATTCATTTGACATTTACAAGTTAGACGAAATATTTGATCTGTTGTTGAAAGACGGGATGATCAAATTGGCTGAAGGACAGAAAATCCCGTCTAAGGAAGAGTTGGTAGATAAGAGATACTGCAAGTGGCACCATTCGGTTAGCCATAACACTGCAAACTGTATTGTCTTTAGAAAGACAATACAAGAGGCGATTCGACAAGGCAAGATTAAATTTGCCGAAGATAAGGGAAAAGCACCAATGGAGGTTGATGCAGACCATTTTCCCAAAATGACGGGGATGGTGAATGTTTACACTCCATCGAGGTACCAAACTGAAAGGTTATGTTCTCATTGTCACCAAGACCTACATCATCAAGACCAACATTGATCGGAGTACCGGTTTGTTCGTGGAGCTAGAAGAAGATACCAATCAGGTTCTTTTATTCGGAGAACCATCAGACCCCGAAGAAATTGTATAAATGACTTCATAAGTCATCCGGTCCGCGAAATTAGAGGAAGAAACCGATCAAGCTCATTCATTCGGGGAAATATCAGACCCCGAGGGGGCTTTGGAAATGGTTCCACGAGTCATTCAGTTCATGGGACTAGAGGAGGATACAGAAATAGATGCTACCCCAGAAAGGAAAACGAGACACGGAGGACGCCTGAAGCAATGATACCAGAAGAGCCTACTCAGATACAAAAGCTCTGCCGTGAACCTGAAAAGGAAACACGGGTAAGTAAAGTCAAATCCGAGATTGTAGTTCCGAACACTTCTTTTCAGGAGCATGTGAGGGACAGTGAGTGCGCACAACTAAAATTAGAAGATTGGCGTGAGTTAGCACGCTGCGTGCACCAGAAAAAGCTTTGTCATCAGTAAGTTCGGGAATTTGATAGGAGTCAAGGCGAATCCCGAACTGACGAAGTAGGTAAGACTACAAGTAAACCGATAAAAAAGAAAAGTTTGTGGCAGCGTTACAAGGAAAGAGACCCAGATGTCGGACTTCTTGGAGAATCAAGTGGCAAATATGATTATGTGGTGTCCTATAGATAACTGGATTCTCCCATTGTGCTCTTACCTTTATCACTAGCTCTACTTCTACTTTCCATTTTTTTGGATATATAAAAAATATATGGTATGATGTAAAAAATATAGGGTATGAAAAAATAATTTGCAATATGAAATTATTAAAGAAGATAATAAATAAAAAAATAAGAAATTAGACAATCGAGAATGTAATTGAGAGCTTGAGAGAATTGGATGCTTGAGAGAATTTGAGAATTTGAGAGAATTTTTATGAAAAAATGAAAGATGAAGAAGGGGTATTTATAAATTTTGTATAATACATTTTTATTTTTATTTTTTAAAAAAAATTTGGCTCTAACGGCTCTAAAAAGAGTTGTTGCACCAACGGCGGTTCCGAACTGACGAATTTCGGAACCGCCTATTCGAGCCACGGGTCAATTCTAGTTCCGGTTCCACAAAATGTGGAACTGGGATTGGACCGTTATGGCTACAGGCCGGTTCTGATTTCAAACCAGAGAATTGGTCAACTGGCCAGTTTCGATTTTGACCAGTTCAATTCCGTGCCCAAATCGGCTCGTGGCTACCCCTACTTAGATGTCCTCCACCAATGCTTGGCATTTTCCTTAAGTTAGTACTCAACCAGGGTCATCTTATCTGTTAAGAGTATGCCCTAAAGCAACCATGTGAGTTATCATATGTATGGCATAAATATTATACTATCGATATTATTTAACGGCAAAACACTTGTTTATTCATCTTGTGCCTTTATTTTAGATGAATAAAGTCCATTAGATCAGTTAGAACTGATACCCATTCTTGAGGCGTCAAGAATATCTGTGACGGGTCATCAGTTGGTCTCTGATCTTCAAATTGGTTCTTGGTCAAAGGATCGTGGATTGGTCATCCACGAGCCAGTTGAGAGCAGTGTGTTCGCAACCTCGCTATTAAGCATTGGATGCCCAATAGGGATAACGAGTCACAAGTCATTAGACGTTAGATGTCTAAGCTGGAACACAGGTGTTCATATCGAAACGAGTTCGATCGAATCCACTGAACGTGACGAAAGAGCGATTAACTAACGTAGAGGCTTCGTGCTTGGTCAATGTTTCAATCGCTCTTGGCTATGGTGTGTTAATGGTCCTCAGACCTGAGCCGCGATGCTGGCTTGTATATTGGATGGCTGTGGTTCACAAGTACAATATTGGCTGATCATTGATCTACCTCTGTGTGTGATGGTCACAGTCCTCACATACGAAGCCACAGGTGTAAGCAACAGTTGGGATCTGTCTCCTCATTAGATGAGGTTGATGTCCTATGCAATATATGTGTGATGGTGTATTAGAAAGTCCTTAGTCAAGGCAAAAGTCGAGAGGAGTCTCGCCGAATGCATGTCAGATAGATTTGTGCATATGATCGAATCTATGGGTTTGACTCAGATATCCATGGCCCTCATTCGATCGGGACATGGTAAGACAAAAGGACTGAATAACACCGAACTAAGGCAACAGGTTCACTTTGTCCTCTCACTTCATTCTGACTGGGTAACTGTGATATGTTGCTAGACGTCACTCACGGTTTGTGGGATCTAAGGATTGATTTGGGACGATCAATTCCTTAAGGAATCCCACTGCCAGTTCAAAGGTGAACCTAGAGATGTCACATGCCATAATCGACATCTGGCGACATCCATAACGAAGATGGAATCGCAGGAATACAATAGGACTATTCAGATAGTCAAAAGGAATTAAAACGGATTAAATTCATTTCCTTTTTCTAAAGCTCACTAAAGGACGAAATAGATGACACAGGCATGACATCATGATGATGTCATGGATTATGTAATGGTTACATCATGCCCGCATCATCATTGGATAAGGTTTCTCATCCAAAAGAGAGGATAAGAAAGGTTATCTTCTAGAAAATATCAAAAGTATGATAGGATTTTCTATCTGTTTGACAGAGACGTTTGGCACGTTAAACGACGTGATTTGATCACGAAACTCGAGGGACTTGAAGTCTAGAATGTCTAGAGCTCGTGGATGAGGATCGCCGTCGAAAACGATATCATTTAGGCCGCCCAAATGGGTACCCAAAACTGGCTGACGGGCTGGTCAAAGGCGGTAATTTTACCGCCTTTGACCACCGCCCAATGGGCAGGGCCCATGTGGCTGGTCAAAGGCGATTTGACCGCCTTTGACTAGTGTCCCCACGTGGTGGCCCCTATTGGTCGCCACGTGAGGCGGTTTAAGAGGGGCGGTTTATACTGCCCCTCCCCCTCATTCTCTCTCTCTCTCTCTCTCTCTCTCTCTCTCTCTCTCTCTCTCTCTCTCCATCCTCTATAAATAGAGGTTAGGGCATCAAGTTAAAGGGTTAGAAAACTTGAGAGAGTCACATATACGTGTCGAATTTCATGAAAAAAGTGAGCTTGAGAATCAACGGAATCGGACGCATAAAGGTTGTGTTTCCGTTGGTTGAAAACCAAGAGTTCGGATTGAGACGCCGCGAGGATTACTAGTATAATCTAAGGGCCGTTTCTCCAAATCTCCGTCTTCAAGGTCGCACAGGTATCGGGGCATGTCTGAATTAGAGGCCCGATACCTCTTGGGCTCGAGGACAAAGAAGCAGAGCCGCATCCAACCTTTATCATCTAGGTACGTTTCTAAAGTTGTTTAGAAAACTTAATTTTTCGATTAAAGTATACGAGGTCTTCTAAGATGATTCGGGGCGCCGTTTGATTTTACTTTTCTTTCGATGTGTGTATGACATGTTTATATGTATGTGACGAGCGCCCGGGGCCGTAGGAAACCCAACATTATCATCTTCATTATAGTTCAATAAACTGAGAATTTTCTTCATATGTCAATCCATTGTTCCACTTCCTTCGGATCTCCCACCCCAGTAAAATTGGATGGCTTTAACTTCAGAAATTGCTCAATCATTCCTTGCACACGATGTTCACCAGCTCCAACAGTTGACGCTACCTGTTATTAGCTTGTCTCTCCATCAGAGCTCCCACATTAGCTAGTGCCTCGAGAATCCATCTACTCGAGGATCAAGACGAGTCCATCTGATGTCCCTGAGGTTCCACTCATCCTTAACATCTTATGCTACAAACTTCTGCACATTATCACGAGTCATCAAAAGTGAACGAAAGATGCTAACTAAAAAGTAATATACGTTACTTGGATCACATAAGTAACAACAGTTACTCATAACACAACAATAACAAACACACACATTTATGGCTTAATATGTGCGTTCGTCCTAACCAATCCGGTTTCTAGCGCACTATATTATTCCTTGATTAACCTATGATTTGATATCAAACATAGGGGAGCTATGGCTCCTAGGCACGCCACTTCCTCATTCGTGCTCTCATTAGATTATGTTTTCACTAAGGTTAATGCAAGCAAAAAATGAATAATAATTTAACTTCACATTTAAGAGTTGGGTTACATATTAGCCAACACAATCAAACATAATACAACTACCTATGCCTGGAGGGGTTTCGAAAAAGTTTTCTAAATCCCTTCTAATAAATGGCATTGTGTGAAACAAAACGTGCCTAATATATATAGACAATAAAGCATATACGCGTATATATATGCACACACATATATATACTTTTGTACATGCCTACCATCTAGTCTTCCACAACCTCCTTGAGGTCACTATACTCCTCCAATTCGCTGTCACTAGCTCCATCATCATCACCATCATTCGTAAAGAGGAAGGGTTCCAACACCCAATCGCCTTACCTAACATATCAAGTGATAAACCTATACGGAATTACAAGCATACATCCTATATTGACCCACAAGATGGACGTGTCGTGAATAAAAATAGAGGTGGACCGGAGAAAAACAATGTCATCAGTCCAGGCCTTAAAATAAATGTTGGGTTTCTAATGGTCCCGGACGCTCATTACGTTTACTAAAACATATCACATACGCAGTGGAAGAAAATAAATTCAAACGGCACCCTAGATCGTCTTAGAAATCATCGTATATTTTAATCGAAAATTGAACTTTCTAAAGCTAGTTTAGAAACATACATGGAATATAGAAGTTGGATGCGGCTCTGCTTCTTCGTCCTCGAGCCGAAGAGGTATTGGGCCTCTAGTTGAGACACGCCCCAACACCCGTGCAACCTTAAAGATGGAGATTCGGAGAAATGGCTCTTGGGTTATGCTAGTAATCCTCGCGGCGTCTCAATCCGAACCCTTCGTTTTCAACCAATGGAAACACAAACTTTGTGTATCCGAATTGGTCGATTCTCGAGCTTACTTTCTCACGAAATTTGGCACGTATATGTATGACTCTCACAACTTTCTAGCCTTGGATTTTGAGGGGCTTAACCTCTATTTATAGAGAATGAAAAAGTGGGAGAGAAAGAGGGAGAGGGGCGGTTAAAACCGCCCCTCTAGAACCTCCTTTCGTGGCGGCTAATGGGAGGCCGCCACGTATCCTTCCAGCTAGCCCACATGGCCAGCTGGATGTTAGTCAAAAGTGGTCAAACCTCCTTTGACCAGCCACGTGGGCCTCGCCTATTGGGCGGTGGTCAAAGGGGTTGTTTAGCCGCTTTTGACCAGCTCGTCGGCCTGATTTAGGCCCCCATTTGGGCGGCCCAAATGGCATCAATTTAAGCGGCAATTCTCATCCACAGGCTCTAGACATTCTATAATTCAAGTCTCTCGAGTTTCGTGATCAAATCATGTCGTTTGATGTGTTAAACGTCTCTGTCAAACGGATAGAAAATACTATCCTACTTTTGACAATTTTTAGAGGATTCCTTTTTTATCCTCTCTTTTGGATAATTGTCCTTATCCAATGATGATGCAGGCATGATGTAACCATTACATCATCCATGACATCATCATGTCGTCATGCCTGTGTCATCTATTTCGTCCTGTAGTGAGCTTTAGAAAAGGGAAACGAATCCAATCCGTTTCAACTCCTCTTGACTATTCAAATAGTCCTATCGCATTCTTGCGATCCCGTCTCCATCATGGACGTCGCCAGATGTCAGTTAAGGCGTGTGACATCCCTAGGTTCACTCCTAAACTGGTAATGAGATTCCTCAAGGAATTGATCGTCCCAAATCAATCCTTAGATTTCACAAATTGTGAGTGACGTCTAGCAACATGTTACGGTTACCCAGTCAGAATGAAGTGTAAGGAGAAAGTGAACCTGTTGGCTTTAGTTCGGTATTATTCAGTCCTTCTGTCTTGCTATGTCCCGACCGAATGAGGGCCATGGATATCCGAGTCAAGCCAACAGATTCGATCATATGCACAAATCTATCTAACGTGCATTCGGCGAGACTCCTCTCGACTTCTGCGTTGGCCAAGGACTTTCTAATGCACCGTTACGCATAGATTGCATAGGACATCAATCTCATCTAATGAGGAGACAGATCCTAACTATTGCCCACACCTATGACTTCGTATATGGAGGACTATGACCATCATGCATAAAGGCGGATCAATGATTGGCCAATATTGTACCTGTGAACCACAGCTATCTAATATACAAGCCATCATCGTGGCTCAAGTCTGAGGACTATTAACACACCAAAGCCAAGAGCGATCGAGAGATTGACCAAGCACGAAGCCTCCATGTTAGTCAATCGCTCTTTTGTCACATTCAATGAATCCGATCGAACTTGCTTTGATACGAACACCTATGTTTCAGTTTAGATGTCTAACGTCCGATGACATGTGATTCGTCATCCCTATTGGGCATCTAATGCCCAATAGCGAGACTGCGAACACACTGGTTTCAACCGGCTCGTGGATGACCAATCCACGATCCTTTGACCAGGAACCAATTTGAAGATCAGAGACCAACTGATGACCCGTCACATATATTCTTGACGCCTTAAGAATGGATATTAGTTCTAACTGATCTAATGGACTTTATTCATATAAAATAAAGGGACAAGATTAATAAACAAGCGTCTTGCCATTAATAATATCGATATTACAATATTTATGCTATACATGTGACCATCACATGGTTGCTTTAGGGCATACTCCGAACAACCTCCCACTTGTACTAAAACCAACTATGCTGATATCTTAAACCCATTCTACTAATGTGTTTCTCATATATAGCTTGGGGTAATGCCTTAGTGAAGAGATCCGCTACATTTTCTGCAGAAGCAATTTTCTACACGGCGATGTCGCCTCTCCCAACGATCTCTCGAATGAGATGGAAGCGCGTTTCAATGTGCTTGGATTTTTTGTGAGACCTTGGTTCCTTTGCTTGAGCGATCACTCCACTGTTGTCGCAAAACAACGGGATCGGCTCCTCGATAGCAGGAACTACTCTAAGCTTCGCGATGAACTTCTTCATCCAAACGGCTTCCTTTGCAGTTTCTGAAGCTTCTACATACTCTGTCTCAGTGGTGGAGTCAGCAGTTATACTTTGCTTGGAACTTTTCGAGCTTACTGCTCCACCATTCATTATGAATACAAACCCAGACGTTGACTTGAAGTCATCAGGATCTGATTGAAAATCAGAGTCCGCATATGCCTCAATTTTAAAGTTTGCTTCTCCATATATCAAGAACAAATCCTTGGTCTTTCTCAAGTACTTAAGGATGTTCTTGACTGCGATCCAGTGTTCCTTACCTGGATCCGATTGATATCTGCTTGTAATGCTCACAGCATAAGCAATATCAGGTCTTGTATATAGCATAACATACATTATGCTACCAATGGCCGAAGCATACAAAATCTTCGCCATTTTCTGTCTCTCCTCAGGGGTCTTGGGACACTGCCCCTTAGAAAGACGTATTCCATGTCTAAAGGGTAGTAACCCTCTCTTGAAATACTCCATATTGAACCTTTTCAACACTTTATCCATGTACGTGGACTGTAAGAGGCCAAGCAATCGTCCGGATCTATCTCTATAGAACCTGATGCCTAAAATATAGGTGGCCTCTCCTAAGTCCTTCATGGAGAATTTCTGCGACAAGAATAGCTTAATGGATGACAGCATTGATATATCATTACCAATCAATAATATGTCATCCACATACAGGACCAAGAATGCAATGGCGCTTCCACTAAGCTTCTTGTACACACAGGGCTCAGCCAGATTCTTTATGAAGCCAAACGATTTGATTACTTCATCGAATTGGATGTTCCAACTCCTTGAGGCTTGTTTTAGTCCATAAATGGACCTCTTAAGCTTGCATACCTTGTGCTCTTCGCCTTTGGACTCAAAACCAGGCGGTTGTTCCATATAGATATCTTCTTCAAGAAATTCATTAAGGAATGCCGTTTTGATGTCCATTTGGAATATCTTATAGTCCAAGTGTGCAGCTATAGCCAACAAAATCCTAATGGACTTCAGCATAGCGACTGGAGAAAAGGTTTCATCATAATCAATACCTTCTCTTTGGCGATAACCTTTCGTCACAAGTCTAGCATTGTATGTTCTAACTTGATCCTCTGCATCGATCTTTCTTTTAAAGATCCATTTGCAGCCTATGGGTACGATACCTTCAGGTAGGTCAACTAATGTCCATACATCGTTGGAATACATCGAGTCCATATCAGATTCCATGGTCTCAAGCCATCTGTCAGAATCCTTATTTGACATAGTCTCTGTATATGACTCGGGATCGTTTGGTTGATCACCGTCGTTTCCTATAAACAGCGGCTGCAATTCATCAACCAAATTTCCATAGTATCGTTCAGGAGGATGAGACACTCTCAAGCTCCTTCTGAGAGGCGATGTGTCTGAAGCTCCCATTGAATTAGAGATCAAAGTCTGAACCTATGGAGTCATTACTTCTTCATTTTCTTCTTGTAGGACTATCCTGTGGTCTTCGTCCTTTTCTTGGATGAATGCTTCTCTAGAAAAGTGGCGTGCCTGCTGACCCAAATTCTTTGGTCCGAATGGAAACAGAAGTAATATTCAAGACTTTCTTTCGGATACCCTATAAAATGACCCTGTTCAGACCTTACCTCCAACTTGTCTGATTTCAGCTTTTTCGCAAAAGCTGGATATCCCTAAATCTTAAGATGATTAAGACTTGGTTTCCTACCATGCCACATCTGATATGGTGTGGTAGGGACAGACTTGGATGACACTCTTGTCGCGACCTAAAAATTCTCTTTTCAGGTGAACGGATTATTAGGTTAATTAGATCGACTAACCTAACGCGGACCCTCCCAAGCCCTACCGAATCGCAACTTTGGGATTTTGTTTAAATGATTTTAGAGTTTGGAGTCGCCACTAATCTTTTCTTGGTAGGTAGATTAGAAACCTAAAATAAAGTATGGGAGAATACTTTATTTTCTGCTAACCAGAGATTTGGGTTCGGGGACTTGATTACGCTAATTTTTCAATTAACGCCCTTTCGGTACCAATTTCATGAAAATGTTCCACTTGGTAATTTTGATGAATTTTCACTTGAGGTTCAAATGTGCAATTTTATTTTTTTTGGGGTTTTCTTGATTAAATGCATGCAATGCAAATGCAATTACATAAATGCAATTATGACATGAAACTACATGATTTATGCATTCTAGATTACATGACAAGTATAATGAACATGCATGATGGCCTTTTTTAAAAAAATTGGGTTTTGATGCAAATAAGTATGAATCCTATTTTAGATGACATGCAATATGAAATTTAATTTATATGACATGCGAATACGAAGACATATGAATACAACATGCAAATGTAGACATACGAATGCGACATGAGAACGTAGACCTACAAATACGACATGTGTACGTAGGTATACGAATGAAATACGTACGTGGACAAACGAATACGACATACGTATATGGATATATGTATATGACGTACGTATGTGGACATGCGTACGTAGGTATACAAATACGACATGACAAACATACATGTTATATTACGTGAAATGCAAATGAATGACATTTTTGGTATTTTCAAACTTGTTTTTTATAATTTTTTGTATTTTTGGATTTTCTACATTTTTTTTTGTATTTTGGATGTATTATAAAAGGATGCAAAATCATCCAAACAAACGAAAATGTGAAGAGAGAGCAGGTAAAGTAAAACTACTCTAAGGACAGTGAAAATAAAACCCGCAACTCGTCGGGTGAATAATTACAGACCAATTAAATAAAACCCGAGACATGATCGTGAATACAACAAAAATGGACCGGAATGGACATCGGTCAAACACCCGTCGCCAAGCCTCGTGGGTCGGGAGTACAACAAAACGGACCGAAATGGACATCGGTCATCCTCCAGTCTTCAAAGCATCGGGCTGAAAGCCAAATGAAAACAATGAACTTATCCAATCGAACATACACAATCACCACTGAGTTAAGACAATTCAAAAACTCAAAGAAAGTTTAACACGTGCTGATTAAACTTCATTGAGACCATTTTTTACATTTTTCAATGCATTAACACAAAAAATACGAATTAAATCATACTGTCCATGAACATTCTTAGGGAGAAAGCAGTAACCATAAAATACAAAAGAAATAATGAAATGTATGTAAAAATTCTGAGATTTTTTATGTGGATGGGAAAATGTGTCGTTGACAACTTTCATGTTTTACATTATTATTGAAAAGACACTCATTTTCATGTAGAAAATAGTCTTTCATGAGAGCTCAGCAGCAAACAAACAAATTTCACAGAACAGACATACTTTAGGATTAAGCTCAAATGAACACTCAAATCTCAAAATTAATGCACCAAACTTTTCAGTCTACTAAACAAGACCCAATGAACAACTTTCATTTTTTGTGAAGTTTCAAAAGAAGACTCTAAACATGAGATAACTACGAATCAATATGACCACGCACAGAAAAACACTCAGACTTAAGGACACCAACAGAATTGCATGATTTCATTAAATGCATTAAAAATACGAAACGTACATGAATATTTTTGTATTTTTTATATGTTATGCATTAAGATCTTATGAACAGATGTCATGAAGAGGTCTTTATGAAACGAAGTTTAGAATAGCCCATGGAAAATCATTTAGCGTGAAAGGTCAGATCAGAAAAATTTCATCTCAGGTTCTGATCACCATATTTCCAGATTTCTGCTCTCAATTTCGGGACCCTTTTGACATAGCAAACGACGTCCATATTCGCGCCATAATATATCAAATCGAAGATCTCGAAGTCATCTACGAATGTTCAGTATATTTTTTTTTTGAGATTTCGTCATCTAAACACGAAAAATTGAGTTACCAGATAATTGCACATGTTGATGCGCCTAGACCTCGTTGGAGATGAATCCGTCGCGTCGTCAAGGCTTGTTCCACGGCGGCGAATTTTTCTCTCTCAAAATTTTTTCTCTTGAAATCTCTCCAAATTTTTTTCCTCTCTCCAAAGTCTTCCCAATTTTTTTTCTCTCCAATCTCTCCAAATTTTTTTTTCCTCCAAAGTCTTCCCAATTTTTTTTTCTCCAATCTCTCCAAATTTTTTTTCCCTCTCCAAAGTCTTCCCAATTTGTCTCTGATCTCTCTAAAAATCCTCCCCTCAAAATCTCTTCTCCTCCTCTTTTATAGACAACTCTTCCATCTCCCTTTCTTCATCTTCATCTTCCATTCTTATTTTCATCTTTCATTCTAAATCCACCATCTTCCATTCTAATTCTTCATCTTCCCTTCTAAATCCACCATCTTCCATTCTCCATCTCCCCTTCTAATTTCTCCATCTTCCCTTCTATATCTCCCCTTCTCCATCTTCCTTTCTAATTTCTCCACTAACTCTTTTTGCAAAATAATCCATAAAATTTTATGTATTTACAATTCAGTCCCTGAAGTTTTATGTATTTGCAATTCAGTCCATGTGGAAAAATTTCTTTTAAGTCCAAATCTTCATAAGGCTTTCGGCATACCTCCCTCACGCTCAGTCCAATCGTCTGTCAATTCAAGCTCAAATCCTCCGTCGTTAGCCATAATAAAATGCATGACCGACAAAAAAAATTAAATATGCAATGCATGAAAAAATTAATTTTTGGTGAGAACTAATTCTCATTTTTTTATACATTTAAGTGAATGAATTTTAAAAATTCAAAATTTAGGTGTCAACAGGCATCTAATGCAAAATGCCATTAAAAATGTTGGTTATTTAACGAAGAATGGATCTAATTTTTTGACTGATTTGAAGAAGCTTGTGTATGAATATGTAGAAGTCCAAAAATTTGAAGATGCTTGGGATTCATTACTTTCAACATATGAAGCTACTGACAATTCTTGGCTGCAAAATCTTTATAAGCTGAAAGAGAAGTGGGCTAGATGTTATATGAAATTTACAGTGACCTTGGGGATACGTAGCACACAGTTGAGTGAAAGTTTGAATGGCGATTTGAAAGATCATCTTAGATGTAACATGAATCTAGATGGATTTTTCAAGAGATTTGATAAGGTGGTGCTTGATAAGCGGTACAAAGAGTTACAAGCTGAGTTTAATGGTAGAGAGATATTGCCAACGATTTTGCGTCAGACATCACCTATGTTGCAGCAAGCAAGTAAGGTCTATACACCTTCAATATTTGAAATTTTTCAAACAGAATGGATGAAAACTTTATCCTTGATTATCAAGGAACGTAATAAGATGGGCGTCTTGCATGAATATGTTATTGGTTCATATGGTACAAATGAACAAGAGTACAAGGTCACTGGTGGCCCAAGTAATGAAGTGGTGAATTGTGCATGCAATCATTTTGAGACCGTTGGGATCTTATGTTGCCATGCGTTAAAGGTGCTTGATAACTTGGATATAAACTCAATGCTTACATATTGAAGAGGTGGACACGTGAAGCAAGAGATGGAATACTAGAGAAGCATGGTTTAGATTCTCCGGTATGAACTTTCTTTATACTCTTTTTTAGTCAATTTACTGTTCTCATTTATTGGTAACTTCTAATAACTTCTACATATTCTTTCAGGGTAATTGTGACATGGATGCTACTGATAGATATAGAGAGGTGTGTCCCGAGTTTGTGAAGATAGCAGTGAAGGGGTCACAAACTATTCAGAGATATGAATTTATCAAGCAGATGATCTTGACCATAAACAAATCGCTCGATGAAATGCCACTTGGAGGTGAGTCTCAGAGAAATTTAGTTGGCTCAAGTGAAGATACGAGTCTCATTGCAAAATGTACGGGACTCAAGAAGAAAGTTGGAGGCAAAGGAGGAAAGCGACATAAGAGCTGTCTAGAGAAGAGCAAAAGAAAATCAATGAAGCAAGGAGACACACCTCAAGCTTCTTCGCAAGCTTCTTCTGCACCTCAAATTCTTCAAAATTACAACAACCCTTCGGGTTTTTATAGTAATCTACTCACTAACATTGTGAGTAATTCGGAGGTTGGTGGATCATTTACTGCAGCTCCCCCTGATTTTTCGACAATGAGACAGCAGGTATGCCTACTCTATAAGGTCGAGAGAAGACATGCTGTTTGCGGTCTCTTATTTTGCGTCCTCATCCTTTTTTTGGAAGATATACAGCAGCATAATTTATTATTTTTTTCTTCTTTTTTAGGGTGGTAATATTGAAAATGCAACAGATTGGATTTTTGGCAATCCTCATGCCTCTGCCTCATCTAATATTATTGCCAGCACAACCAACTTTGCATCGAGGCCAAATGATGCGGGATTACCTGATGGAGGAGGGAGTAAGTACTTCATCACTTTGACTAATTCACTTTACAAGAATTGCTTATTTGACTTTTGCTCTAGGTGGCTATGCTCCAGAGTAGTGTGCTTAAGTGGATGTCAGCCTCGAGATTGATATGGCATGTGAAACTGGCAATAGGTGAGAACTTGTACCATTTTAGCTCTGGAAGAAGTAAAATAAATATTAGATGAACATCTGTGCCTGTAAGTTATTGTTTACACTGATATGAAGTTGTTTCTTTGCAGATTCTTTTGAGAGGTCCTAAGAATGCCAGAGAAGCAGTGAAACAATTCGGTCCTGTACTTGATTTGACTTTGCAATGCTCATTGCAAGCATAGTAACTCTTTTTACATGGATAACCACAGATCGGGAGTGCTAACCTTGCTGAACCACCTCTTTCAAGTAAGCTGTTCCAACCCCCCCCCCCCCCCCCTCTCTCTCTCTCTCTCTCTCTCTCTCTCTCTCTCTCTCTCTCTCTCTCTCTCTCTCTCAGATGAATTTGTATGCATCAATTCTTTTAATCAATGCTGGAATTTGCTTTTAAGATATTGATGCAATCCAAGAATTTTGACCATTTACGTTCTCGAAATATGCGCTTAATCCCAAATATGTGATTGATTTACTATGTCAAATTATCCATCTGGTGTTGGGCTTCGTTCACCATTTTTTCTTTAAGGTGACAAGTCATAGACTCATACTAGCTCTTCTTGAATCAGCATATTTATTACCAAAAGTTGCATGGAAAATAGTCTGCATTGGTTTCTCAAATAACAGTCGACAAATGAATCTGGACCCTTTTTCTCAGAAGGGTGAGAGACCTAATGGACATGACATTTTCTCGTTCCATGATGCCATGTGGTTGTACTTGTCTGAGTTTAATTGTGGTGGCAGTTCAACAGCTTCATACTGAACAGCATCCCAATCATTGTAACTGTTGTGTCATTTGGGACATTCACTTCATCCTAACCTCAGCACTGTATCTCTATCATTCAAATAGAATAGTCTACTGATCTACCCATTGTGAACATCAACGTGTGTGGTTATTGTGTAGTTAGTGGATCTAGCTTTTTTTTGGCTCCTAATTGTGTACCTTGGATATGTTGTTCAATATACCGTCACTCAGTTTAAGTATAAATTCATCTTGCTTTGATGATGAAGAAAATGATTGACATTATCAAACTGCTACAAAAATCAAATAGAATATCAAAGGTGAACTGCAGTATATATTCAATAAAGTACTTTATGCATCAGTTTGCTTTGTCCTTACTTCCTTTTGTGTTTTTTGCTCATTGAGTAAGCTTGTTAGCATCTTTCTTGTCCCTTTTTTACCGTTCACTTTTCTTTTGCTGAAATGCTATCGACATTGTTTAAAGCAGAAGCAGAAGCAAAAGTGTTGGGGCAGGACAAACAACCCAAAATTATTAAACCAGTCTGAGCAGGTTGGGTGTCCAAACATTGCAGGTTGCAACAGGTCTGCTCATCGCCGAAGTCAATGTGAACACGATGTGCGAACTGGGTTCTGGAGGTGTATCGCTGGTAATCCGCTCATGAGTATCCACTTGCACTTCAAAAAAAAGCTACTATTTTAATGCAAACTTCTCGTGATTACCCCAGCAAGAAGTTTAAAACTTGGGTCGTTCTATCAACATACTTTGTTACAGCATTCAAAACATGGATCTGGTTTACTTACTTTTATACGAATTGCAGTTAACTTTATGCGAATGCTAAAGTTATCTGAGAAGTTTAAGCTCAGAAAAGAGATCATCTATTAGGCCATCACCCCATACCATTCTATTGTTTTAAGAGGTTTATCTCAATCACTATTATCATCACTAGCTCGTAAACTCGACTGGATACAAATTCTGGAAACAAGAGGGCATAAAGTGATGATAGACCATGAGATTTTAGCATTCTTAGAAACACGAATTAAATTTATGCACGACTCCATTTATATTGCTTCTCTGATTTTTACGGTCATTCCTGCAGTTGGTCGTACATTTTCATTCATTATGCCCTCCTCGTTGCTTATGTGGCTCGTTCTTCAGATATTTTAACAAATTCTCTCAGCATTCCGCTGTATGGATCATCACTCTAGCTTTTCTCCTCCTGGTTTTCATGCTAAATTTTTTCTTAGAGAGGCTTAGTTCCTTGCTAGCACATATTTGAAGTGCATTTTGTACTTTCATAGGTGTTGATGGGCAGCATTATGGTGCAGATGGGAGAGTGCTTCCCTGTTCTCACTGGTAATGGGGGAATCTGCTATTTTGGCAGGTTAGTGTAGCTTTATGATTTCATTTCTTCCATAAACTTGTCTATTACCCAGGCATGATAATCTGGAATGCTTAATATTGGTGTTAGCTATAAGAAGGTCCTTCCCGTTCAAACTGCTATTTTGGATGGAAGATAGCCAAGGAAAAAAATAAAAACTTGTTCATCATCAAATCCACTAACGAGCAGATGATATCTCCTGTTATCTTAGCCATATGATCATGCGTGTATAGCCTGAAAGATTGCTTGATTTACAGACCAATCTCGACTTGACATCTCCTAAGATTATGCGGTCTCATTAAGATCCAAGTCAGTTGCAATTTTAAATTATTAGCCTGAAAATTTTCTATATAAACATTGTACCCACCGCTTGGATGAATGAAGGGAATCTAATCATCTCCTATTGCAGCCAGCGCTTGATTGGTGCGGTAAACGGGGTTTTGGTTCTTGGTATTCTACTGTCTTTTGCAGCTCTTGTGGTAAGCTTCAGTTAAGTTTCAGCTTTCGCCCTAATTACTTCTCCTGAACTATGAAATGTCTATATGGTAATGCCAAATTTTCAAGATATCTTCTATTTTTTTGAAATAATCTCATATATATTTCCTTTGGACTGCTTCTAATGGAATTCATTCGTATAATAAGTTCAAAGTCTGTGAAATTGTACTGCTTATACCATTATGAGCTTTAGTTGTAAAAAAATGACCATCTAATTTTTCCTTTGGAAAAAAGTTCTTGTTCACATTATTGACTTTTACAATTTTGTATGTATCAGTTAGAGCACTTGCACTGGTGATTTCAAGAGGGTTCGTTTTTCATGTCTACTGAAATAGAGTGTGTCCCCTTAGGCAGTTGCAAGCGGAGATCTACACTGGGAGGCTCTTCTCAAGGCCAACTTTGAAGCTGTTCCAATGAGTATACCTGTTATTGCACTATCATTTGTGTACCAGGTAATTTCCCAAGCTGGACCCCTTGAAATTGGGACAGTTTGTCAAAGAACTAATTGATCAAATTGTATTGGGCTTGTGCAGAACGTGGTGCCCGTTCTTTGTACAAATCTTGAAGGCGACCTGACAAAATTAAGGTAATAAGATTCACTGCTTGCATCTATTCTGGCAGGTTTCTAGCCTGCAATTGTCCTGGGCACAGCTATACCTCTTCGCTTATTTCTTGTATGGAATGCTGTCATCCTAGGAACTATTACAACTGCACGTACTCTTCTTGTCCTGAAGGGGTAAGAAAAGCGTTCTTGATCTTTTTTAAGCTGAGTTTTGTGGTGTATGTGATTGTGCGATATAAATGACCATGATGACAATGAAAGTTATCATCTCTCTCTCTCTCTCTCTCTCTCTCTCTCTCTCTCTCTCTCTCTCTCTCTCTCTCTCTCTCTCTCTCTCTCTCTCTCTCTCTCTCTCATGCGTGTGGAGGACATGCTCTTTTGATAAGAAATACTTTTTTGAGGCCATGTGGTAGGATGTAGGTGCACGGTACTTGACTCTGCTCCTGTGCATCTTTGGTTCTGTGGATCTTCTCTTTACAAAATGTTTGTGCATATACTTCTGTTGTGAATGTCTAGTCAGCTGCTATGTGTTTGTTATGTGCTCTGAATCCTCTCTCTCCACAGATGAAAAAGGGGATATGCATATTCTTGATCTTTCTTATATTGCGCAACCAAGTCTTTTGTTGTTATTTGAGGATCTTTTAGGGCATTATGACTTCAAGAGTAAAACTCACCAAGACGAGTTTTGTCCCGAAGGTTTATGAAAGGCAGCAATGTTTGCATTGTTTGTGAGGGAGGAGCTTGAGTCATGGCCAGAGCAGAGTATCCGGCAGAGGAGCTGGCTGACTATTCCTGAAGCTGTTAAGAGTTGCCGGCACCCATGGATGAGAGATGCACTCGTGCATGGCTTCCTGAAGTGGCATGCTGAGAAAAGCGAGGAAGCTTTTGACTGAATCTTTGACTTCATAATTTTACAGAAGTAAGAGGCGCACAAAAATCAGCTTCTAACCCAGTGAATCTGTTTGAATTCCTTGGGCAAATGTTTTGTCGTTGCTGCTGCTGCTTTAGAAGGTGTCTCTTCGTTAGGTCTAATCCATCTCATAGGTCTCTTCATGCTGATCTCTGAAGTCACATTGATCAGTTTGCTCAATCCATTTAGATGTTCATGCAGCAGTTTACCGTTTGGCCACCCAAGTGCAGTTCACTCCCATCTTGCGTCACTTTCAGTTACTGAAAGCTTCGTCAAGTAGATTTTTGGATGTACTCTAAGTTTTACCTGGACTTGGGTTAATCAACAACTCATTACAAGTATTTTGACTATCGAAGGGGAGATCCTATTTTATTTTATTGCGAGTCTCGAGAGGGGAGATCCTGTTCCCATCCCACTCGTCCATTATATCCTAATCCTTGAACACCCCTATGACTGCCGGACCAATGGATTTCAAGCTATTTGCATTATCTCTAAGTCTCACCCACTCCCCCACTTCAAAGTTTGCTCTATCTCAATATCTGCAGGGTCTCCCTCCAAAAGCCAGGCAAACCATTAACCGCCACCCAACTCTCCATCAGCATGAACACTAGTTATAACACCTCGTGAATCAGGCCGGGCCCTCTCCATCCCAATGGGCCACTCAGCCCAGTTCGAAATCCAACATCGGCCAACTTTAAAGCTAGGAACTTTTTCAACATCTGTAAGTGAGTCAGAAACCTCCCCTTGCGAAAACAGCATGCTAATTAGGTAACCAGTCTCCTGCACGCTGTGCACAAGAGCAAGACTTTCCTTCGCAATACTTTCCAGTCATAACTAGGTCTAGTCCCAATTGGTTTTGACAAACCCAATCACCAATTCATAACCCAAGCAGTTCAATAATTCCATAAAGTACAAATATGTCCCAGCCACTTTACCTCTCAACTGTCAATGACTAAATGGATCTCCTCGGGCTGCGTTGCCTGAAGCAAATCCCCCTATTCTGACAAACAGATCGCCATCCCGCTTTACCATCAGGCTAGGATATAAAATAACGTGATGACATTACCCAAAATCCTCGGCTTTTGCATCTGCAAAGGATGTCATAGCACAAGCAGCATTGGCTTCGTCATCGCAGAGCGCATCCAACAACATCATTCTCTATTTCACATATCCTCCCAACACTGTGATGTGTCTCACGACCCCAAGCGTATCTAGGTTCTGCAACAGACTGTTTCACACAAACCGGTCCCCGATCTGTCAAAAACATAATACAATTTTCCATTCCATAAGTAAACTAGAAAAATGGAACTGTAGAAAAAAAAAAGCACAAGAGGAGAGAAAAGGCATCATTCATAAATAACAGAAGACTCTTGCTCACCCTAAAAGGGACAACATGCTCGACTTCTTCTGGCTCACAATGCCATCGAGTGCTCAGGTAGCTCAATTCCAGAAAAAGACTACTATCTGGTCGTATACAGTAAACTATATCGACACTCCCTGGTGTAACAGAGCCTAATCCATGCTTAGCAGCGGTAAGACCAGGACGAATGCGAACCCAATCCCCAACCTTGAATTCTTCAACCCTTTCCATCTCCGCCGGGTCCGCTTTCCATCCCCTGGATGCTCCAGGAAACCCAACACGCAGAATGCCATCATCATCAACACATAAAACAGTGCCAATGCTGTCCCTCGACTGACCGCGCCAACCAAACCTGAGCATTGAACCAGATTAAACATGGGAGTTTTTAAGGTAACTGCACCTAGATAGACTGCTGCAAGGGCAATTCCAGATGCCTAAGTGCTTTAACAAAATGCTTAAAAAATATTGGGCAAGCCTTTAGACAGCACTGGAACAATGAATTTTGCAGAACTAGCTCAAGACAATGAAGAACGTGCATATTTATTCTACACAATTCATCAACACTCCATGACCATGAATCTGAAATTGACAACAATTAGCAATCAATGCCAAATATGTCAATTGTTATATGCATTGTAATATGTGACACTATATAGACCACCATTTGTCCAAATACCACATAATGTAAAGTTACCCAGAGTGAAATCATAAATCTACCTGATGTTACAATAACATTTGTCAAAGCAACATTGCGAATTCTCTCTTCAGATCAAGCCAATTCTACAAGAAATTTCCTGCTCTCCTAATGAAATCACTATTTTCTTTTTATAAACCATAATTTTGCGTAAAAAGTGGGCAACTCCTACTTCCTTAAGACAGAATAATCAACTTGACTTGAGAGGACAGGAGCAACAGCTCAAGTTCCATTGAGTGAACAAATGAGACTTCCTAATTTTTTTGGATGAATTTAGGGACATTCCTGTAGCAGTTTGAGAGTATTTTATTAACAATGCATGATAAATTCCCCGTCTACAAAGAATGCTCTGTCAAGTGAAAGATTAGCAACTATTCAATTCGTACCTGGGTTCTTCAACATCTGCTTTAAGTTTCACATGCTGTCCTCTGTCCAGGGGTATCACTTTTAGAACTTCACTTGCCAGTACACGAGCCTCTCCATAACAAAATGAAACAATGAGGTTCTCTTTGTCTGCAACACCTTGAACAAACCCAACACTCTTATGGTTTGCACCTTGCCATCCATATGTAGGATTTCTAACACTTCTTTTGAACTTTACCCAATCTCCCACTTCATACCTAAACAAATAGAAGCAAACAATCAAAATAACGTTCCTGAGGATCAATAATAATTGCTTGAAAAAGCAGAACCTTGCTACTCACATTGTGGGAGATAGATGAACTCCTCTATTTGCAAGAGCCTCCATGAGATCTTCTGATATCCATTCTCGAGGAAGGGCCTCCAAGAAATCTCGCAATGTCTTACCACTACCAAAAAACAGCAAGGACAGGTTTTTGCTAAGAATAAAGAGAATAGGTATCATCCTTAGGTCATCAGGTTCAAACTGTCTCACAAAGTTAAGTGCAAGATCTTAGAAATGAAAAATGTATGTAGGTAGGTGAATAGCTAATTATGACCATCGGTTTACATATATGGTAAAATCAAAGAGGCAGTAGGTCTGTATTGGCACTTGCCAGTGATTTCTCGCTTCAACAGCAGCATCAGGGCTTCTAAGCATTATTATGAGCCACCCAAGATTTTCTCGTATCATTTTTGAGGATTCAGCAGCTATGTGGAATGCATTCTCACCATCATCATCCTGCCAAGGAAAAGCAACGAAATCAAACAAGGAGAGAGATTGCAAAGTAGATTCTACTCTAGCAAACATACAATCTGCTAGGTGAAGAGAAGTGGTTATCCAAGACATGTCAGTGAACCAAAGGAAGAATTTTCAGAACCCTGAATGAGCACTTCTAGTTTTTGGTCTTTCACTTTTCTTCTATTTTGGTGCAATAGCAAGCACCAGTTTGACTTGGGGAGGTGGTGATTTAGTGGTAGTAGGTGGCAAGGTTACTTTATTACCTGTCCATTAGGAACCGTAGTCATGTGGGAATGTCCATTCTAGCTTGTGAAGGAATGGGCACTCGCAATGCTTGTAGTAGGGAATACTTTAGCTCTGCTATTAAAGGAAATGCTCGAACATGGTAGGACTTCAAGCAGTAGCTTACCTATGGTCACCTAGTATATTATAGCAACCATGGGAAGTATCACTCCTAATTTACTTACCACCCTTCCCACTTCTCTTCGAGGAAATGCGAACAAAGTATCTAGGGGACAGCAGAAAAGGCTGATTGCCTGGTCATCCAACTTACTGCTGCACTGGACATGCTTGTAGAGATCAAATCATGCACATGCAGCTTTAGGTAACGTTAGCTTTCAGTGTTCTATACTTTGCATTCAAGCCTGTCTACTCGAATGATTAATGAGAATGAGTCGTTCAGATCATCGGATATGGAGATCCAGAACTCAGGGGTTGTCAAAAGTTAAGAAAGGAAGTTGGCAGGAAAAAAGAGCATAGATAAGATCCCAGTAACTAAACTAGGTCATAAGATCAAGATTTGAAGGTCAGAATAGTAACTAAACTGTAATTTTAGGCTTTTTTATAGAGACAGCACCAAATATTCTAAAAAGACAAGAACAATGACGACAAGTCAAACCAAAAGTTTAAGTCGGCTATATGAATCATCTTTTGCAATTGCACTTGATTTGGTGTCGAGCCTTCTCTAAGCTATTGTACAGTGCTTCAATGGCAGACACACCTTTACTTCTCAGTGCAGAAACAATTCTTATGGCATCTTCGAATCCTTTATCCTATACAAGAACAGCAAGTAATATGACAAAAATGCTTCCGTAGCAGAACTCTCAGGGTCAGCTCTCTTACGGAAGAAAGAATATAACTAGAATCCATATGTTTATCGAGAAAAGTGAAACCCAAGAAAGCCACTGATTTATAAGTCGGAAAAACACTATGCAAAACATAAATGTCTCATAAGGTATAGGAAATCCCTTAAACAGAGACTTGAACTGAAAATTAAAGCAAACAGTTCCGTGGGATTATCTCCAGACTGTAATAGGTCTCTCATGTCCTGTCAGGCACATAGGGATCTCCATAGAAGAAGTCTAGAACCACCACATAGAATCCATGAGAGGCCACCTTGTCTGGAAGCTTCCTTGGAATCACAAGCGAAGAAGTTTAAGTTTTTATAGTATTTAAAGAATCATAGGCATGTTAAGCACAGCTTTATGGTGCAAAATAACATTTAATATGTTGCCCCTTGCAAAATTTGAAAAGCTAATAGATTAAAATGCTTTTTTTGATAGAGAAAAAGCCACCACAGCACAGAATTCAATTATGATGCAGATCTGTCAATGAGAGAATACAGAAAACTGCACAAAAGCAATAGGAATCATCTAAAAGCAGTATAAGCTAAAAGCTTGAGGGGAGACGGAGCAACAACCAGTCAGTTCCCTTCAATCATCAGCAGAAAACAAATACATGAGGAGTTGAGATGTCAATTGATCAGAGTGAAGGTAAAATCATATTTTGAGTCTTAATTTACAACATGTAGTTCATTCGCACAATAAGACTATCTCCACAAAACATTAATGCAAGTAGCATTTCTAATCGATGTTGACATTCTTCAAGCCACTAATCACATCTCAGAAGCTGTCATTCACCTCCCTTGCATTACGTAGCTCCTGTATTGTCAATTGAAGTGAACCCTGGGTATGTCCCAATTCTTGTATAGTCAATCGATGCAAACATTGGCTATGTTCCAGCTCCCTACGGGTTTGTTCCAACTCCCTTCGGGTTTGTTCCAGCTCCATTTCCAGACCTCTTATCATACGGCTGCATCCACTAGGACAAGCTTCATCCTGATTAGACATAACAAGAAACCATATAATTGTTACATCCCTAAACCTATGAAAAAATTAAAGTATCTTACAACAAGAGTAAGCATCTAACATACCTGCTTTACATGTTTATTAGTGGGATGAAATCGTGTAGGCAAATGAATTGTCGTTGGAAACTCCTTCATATTGAAAAATTTCAAGCACGCCTGCTTTGCAGCTTCCCAATTGTTATATCCTTTGTAATTAGCATGACTAAAACCACTTACTTGGACTTCAGTTTCAGGCCAACTATCGTATATGCCGATATTACAGCCATTGAAAACAACATAGTACTCCTTCGGCATTTCAATAAACCTAAAATAGCGTAAAAAAGTGACATATAACACCAATAGGCATTAGCATTCAATTTACAAAGCATTCAATTTATCATGTTTATATATTCATTTTAAAAAGCATGATACTAATACATCAAAGCAACCACCTTGATGACAAACCTAAGAAAAAGTTCCAATTAGACTATGAAGTGATGCGCTTTGGATTGTCTTCGCAGTAAAAATTTAACAATAGGACTATCTTCACAGTAAACTGTGGCCTTCCCATACTAATTGCTGTTGAACCATAATCATATGCAATTACAGTACATAATCTCTAGATTAAGCAAAGAGCAGCTTTTGTTCAAAAACTGATTGGAATTTTTGCTCTGCAACTGATTTACAGACTTCGGTATTGAGAGTCTCTATCCACTGTGAAGCGTGCAAGCGCAAAGTCGAAAAGATTCTAAAAAAGATTCCAGGTAAACTGAAAACTTAATCCCCCCCCAAGCTCTTCTTGCTCTTCTGTTATATTTCAGTGTATCATAATTGATTCATCCTTTTGACTTTCTCATTGTTCTGGTGATTATAATGATTAAAGGGTCCATTTTGAATTCCCATAGATTCAAAATCTTCTGAAAAGCTTACACTGCCCTGGTTGTTTTCTGCTGATCAACCATGGTTTAAGACCTCTAATGTCATTCCTTTCAGATTCTGCATCCAACAGTTCTTTCTCCCTCATTTTCTTTCATTTTCCTTTCATTTCAAGTTGTAAATTCAACATATATTCATTCTCTAACTTATGCGCAGAGAGAGAGAGAGTTATCCTCTCCTTTCCAATACAAGCCAATTAGACCTGCTTCATATCTTGCTATGACTTATGCTCACTAGTAAGTAATGTAGTAACCGAAACCTTTTACCGGTCCTTTTCGATCCATGAAACCAAACTAGTCGAACCGGTGCGAACCCGTTTGAGAGTTTTGAACTAGCAAGTCCGGTGCGGTCTTGATTACTCCAAAAGGACACCTTCCATTCTGTTAGCTATTAGCCATCCAAATGCAAGCACAAGTTGTATCATCTCTACTCAACTAAGCGAACCATATCCAATGACCAGGTTATTCAGCCTAATAAAATGCAAGGAAATCCAAAAGAATCCTAATTTACACGTGCAATTGCTCGACTGACTCCATCATCGAGAGAATAAACAGAATCGGTATCAACGACTCATGCCCCCAATCGCCGAAACGGAAAACACAACGAATCCCGCCTCGGGAGCTTACCGAATCCTCGTGAGAAGCTGCGAAGGCGATGACAGACGAACTCCTCCTATCAAGGGAAAGGAGACGGAAGTGGAGCCCCCTCGGAGTGACGCTTTCAGAAGCAACGGAGAACCTGCGGGCGCGAAGGGGAGAGAGAGAGGCGTCGGGTTCGGGTTGGGGGACACCAACGGGAGAATCTTGCTCGTCGTCGAGGGAGGTCGGATGTCGCTTGGCGTCAGGACGAAGGGGAGAGAGAGAGGCGTCGGGTTCGGCTTCGGGTACGTCGACAGAAGAATCTTGCTCGTCGTTGGGGGAGGGGAGGTCGGACCTCGCTTGGCGTCGGGACAAAGGGGAGAGAGAGAGGCGTCGGGTTCGGGTTGGGGGACGCCGATAGGAGAATCTTGCTCCTCGTCGGGAGAGGTCGGACGTTGCTTGGCGTCAGGGCGAAGGGGAGAGAGAGAGGCGTCGGGGAGAGAGAAATCAAAACGTGAGAGAGGAGAGAGAAAAACCAGAGATTTGAAGATAAAAAATAAAAAAAAAATTTCAAAAAACGCTACAGTGCTGCTACAGTACAACAAACCCGCGCGCAAATTTTGGGCAGCTTCCTCCGGATGACGTGGCGCATCCTCGGTCGTCCGATGAGAATAGACGGCCAAGATTAAAACTATGTCACCCCTGCCATAGTTCATGATTGAATTGATCCCAATCCGTGGCGATCTATAATTAGAGGATTCACTGCTTTTGAACCCTATGCTTATTTGCACCTTGATATAATCCTAAGTGAAGGATCATATTATCGTTTACAAGATTCGGGTACTGAAAAAATGATGTACTAAGTGACTTTAAAAACGGTTCACCCGATTGGGAAATATAAGCGAATGCCTGCAGAAATCTTTTGCCTGTAGCTGTTGTTGGTGCGATTTACATTCTCCTACGACAAAAAAGCACGTATTGATTATAGTGAAATCTTTTACTGAACGTAATCCGAGTTTAAGAGTGAATTAGGATAAAATTTCGTATTTCGATTTTTCTTTCTTGCTCTACACTTTACTTTAATATGATTGTACGTCAAATCTTAACATATTATACCTTCTAAGATAGATAAAATCCCAGGTCAAATGTTAGCATTAGATAAAAACATCTTTTTTTCAAAAAGTATTAAAATCCAAAATTCGATTTATACATTTATTAGATGATCTTACTATATGAATGATAAGAAATTTTTTTTTTTTTGGTATCGAAGGTGTCCGGGCCAGCCGTACGGATCACGCACCTCGACTAATCCTCCGGAAGGATGTTTGAACTCAAGACCTCTCGTGAAAGGACCAGAGCGCAAACCAGCTGAGCCACCGATGGGTGGGTTGAATGATAAGAACATTAAGATAAAGGAAAATGAAAAATAAGGAGAATACATATATGTTGATAACTGAGTGATGTACGGCTTTTAACCTCTTCTGACGTTTTAAAATGTCCTAAATTTTTCGAACTGAAATTTTGCCTCGGTTAGTCCGCATTCCACCAATCATATGTATTTCGATGGCCATAAAAAGTTGTTCTTTGGTGATAAAATTACTCCATCGGTCTTAAATATATTGTACGGATATCAATTAAGTCATAAACTTTTCAATTTAGTCATAAAAATTTTGTACAAAATTTCAATGTAATCCTTCGGACAATTTTCTCCGAAAACAGACCATCTGACGATACGCCACACAAGATTTTCTGCAATGATGGGACTATCACTTCATCCATTTGCAATGAAAATTGATCGAAATGGCCACATTGGAGACTCACGCAAAAGTATACGACTAACTTGATAAAATTGACATGTTTAAGATTTAATTAATATCCATTCAGTAAATTTAAGATTGATCAAGATAAATTTTTGTTGTTTGGTTGATACCGTCTTTCGTGTAAAAACTCATAGTAAGAGAGAAGTTGTGCTCACCATGTGGGCATCTATGTGGCACAAACATGATACATCACAACAAGCCGACGCGGAATCAACACGTTAGAACCCTTTGTTTATTAAATATATATATTTATATATACATGATAAATTATCTTGTGCATATAAAAATATCAACAGTGAGTTTCTTTTTCTTTTATTAGGAATTCATAAGTAATTTTTTTCGGTATTAATTTTGAATGGTTGGGTATATGAGTTAAGTTTATATATTTTTGATAAATTTATATTTTGGCTCGTAATTTATTAAAAATGCTCAAAATTGACTTCATGCGAGTCGAAATGATGTGTCAGGATGTTGAATTTGCCTGTCGTTGACGATTTTGGAGCTCTGATCACTTATCGGTTGTATGTCGAAAAGTAGTGTCGAAAGCGATACAAAGATGGTGCTAGGTAGGTGGACACTGCATACTAAATTCAAACGCTCAGGTCTTTCCACCGGCAAACGTACAAGGCGGTCCATGCAAGAGAAGGGGTAGTGAAAAGACTAAAGAGGTCAAAGTGCGTGCCAGTCCACGTCAATTTGCAGGACTCAAAAGCTAGGGCTTTTTACGAAAATGGGTTAAAAAATTTTTCTTTTTACGGATTTGGTTTGCGGTGAGAAAAATACGAGAATGGGGTTTGTTTCGGCAGTGGAAGTGCCCGAACAAGCCCTTGTTCGGCTTTCCTAGCGCCGAACAACAAAAAAACCAAAACAAAAACAAAAAAACACTTGTTCTGCACTATAAGTGCCGACAACAAAAAAACCAAAAACAAAAAAACAAAAAAAAAAAACACTTGTTCGGCACTTATAGTGTCCGAACAAAGAAAAAGTGGGGGGGGGGGGGGTTTGTAATACAAAATTAAAAATTCGTAGAAATTATAAAAAAAGAAAAAAATACCAAAAAAATTCCAAAAAATTTTCATAAATCTCAAAAATTAAGAAATTGACCATTTTAAACGGGTCGGTCCTATTTTGGTGGTTTTCCCTTTTAGACATTTTGAAATGATGATTTTGCCCATTACGGATAAATTGTCTCGAAAATTTCAAAAATTAGGAAATGGGCATTTTAATTGGCCAATCCTACTTTTAAGGATTTTTCTCATCTATCTTTTCAAAATGATGATTTTGCCCCTTATGGAAAAAAAAAATGTTCACGAAAAAAATAGTCAGTACTTTAAATGGTCCAACATGGAAAGGTTTTTAAAATAATTTTAGCAATTCTTCATATTTGTAGTCTATGGAATCTATTTTCTTATTTTCAGATATTTTCTTAATATGAAAAATAATATTAAAATTTACGACAAATTTCAAAATTTACTTTTCTTCCAAATTGGATCCTCAAACTTCGTTAAAGCTTCTAAATATGATTTTTCAATGCCTATAGATTCAACGATGTCAACACATAACAATATCATATTTATGATGTAAAAAGTTCTAGTACATCAAATTTATAATAATACATAATTTTGGTTTATATGGGTTTTGCTCATAATGAGTCAGCGTCACATTCGAATTATGTGTCTGACCCGATCTCCTGCAAGAAAATGAACAGGTAACAATAAATTAAATAAAAGAGTTGATCTTGAATTTCCAAAGAGAATCTTCGGATTGTGTATAGAGCGCTGCTTAACCTCAAACCGAGAATTCATTTTAGCATCAAGTTATGTAATTTAGTCTGACTGAATTTCCTTTTCACGAATCATCATGTCTTGCTCTGAACCAAACATTGACGTTGGCACCTGAACAACTCTCTATCAATATCAAGAGAAACTTACCAATAAGACCGAAAGTGTACGGGACATCAGGGCCAACTTCAGGAAGGGTAACTGTTGACACCTGACGTTTAATCATCTTTTTCTCTTTAAATTAATAGAAAATTCATAAAATTCATAAATTGAAAAATCAACTTTGGGGACCTTGGCCAAGCCTAGGGAACCAATTTTGACAAAAATGATTTTTCATATTTTCAGTATTTTCAGCATTTTTATTTTCGAAAATTATAAAAAAAAAAATCAAGAAAAAAGGAGAAAATTGCAAAAATCAACTATGGAAGCCTTAGCCAAGCCTAGGGAACCATTTTTTGAACAAAAAATAATTTTTCATATTTTTCGCATTTTAAATATTTTTTAGAAATTAGAAAAATATTTAATAAAAATTAGCATTTGAGGCCACAAAAATGTAAAAATAGTCAGTACTCTTCTGTTAATTTTCTCTTCATTTTGGATTTATAATTTTTGATTTTTGTATTTTTAGGAGTCATGACATTGTCTTTTAATAGCTCAAATTACATCTTGGTGTACTGAAAACGAGCTGCGATTGAAGAAATCCAGAAGCATTTTGGAGCTCCAATTAAGACTTCAAGAGTCTATTGCATTGGTGAGAGTTGAAGCTACAAACTATTGCCTATGCCAAAAGTATCTTGCCACTTGGATCCGCACATTTCAAGGAAGCTATCTCGTACCAAATTTGATGCTGACAGAAACTTGCATCTGAAGATGGAGCAGAGATGGCGTTGGAGACAGTCATTCAAGTATCAAGAAGGTCTTTGCTTTGAGGTTCGAGGTATTTGCTTCAAAGTCCCTATAAGACCAACGTGGAGACACATCATTAACAAAGAAGAAAATACGGTGGTGGACGACAAACCTGAGTGGCACTTTCGGTGATGCAATTGGAGGACCGGGTCAAACGAAAAGAAACAGTGCAGGTGGCCACTAATGTGGGAAAAACGTTTCAAGTGTGGGTTGGTGACGTTGAATGGAAGAGGAGAATTGGCGTTTGGAGGCGGTTGCTAAAGGAGGAATGACCGTTGCCAATGGGTTGGCTGGTGTGCTCAAGCTCTACCTGGTGGTCACTGAGACAAGGATGGGAGGGGGACCATCCGCAGTCGGACAGTTCCCAAGCTTGCCATTTCCAGTCGCCTTCAATAAGCACCTGGATTGGGCTTGCCAGGTGGGGGGGGCTCCAGAAAAGAGAACTCAAGACCTCAGTCCCTCAGGCCAGTCTCGCTTTCTGTGGGGAAGTCATCCATTGAATCAAGTACCACTGCTTGTTTTCTTAAGCAGCACATCAGGTTGCCTCCATTGGCAACCACATCTCAGGGATCAATTGAAGCTAGAAGGGAAGGCAAAAGAACTCTCGTGAAGAGGGATCAAGAGGACCCGCGCGACTGATGCCAAGAAGAGGAGACTGCAAGTTCAGGCCGAGCTCGAACGAGCTCAGGTGTTGAGAGAACAAGCCACGAGGAACGACCACTTGCTCTCGGGATCTCGAATCTTGATCTCTACATGCCTTGAGAAGAGGGGGGATCTAAAAAACCAAAAAAAAAAGGGAGCTAGCCACGGGGCGGCGGCCGGGGGGGAGTCTTCCCCAACGACGGACGACGCGAAGAAGCCCCACCGTTCTGCTTCTGCACGGTGACTATTTGGGAGAAAGAAGGAGTCACGAACGAAAGCCGCAACGGAAAAAGGTTGCTGCAGGGGCTCTTCTCTCTTCATCCATCATCGCATCATTGCAATCCTGCGAAACCGTTCCATGAATGGAGTAATCAAGCAAAATACAGAATTTGACAGCCATTTCCAAGTCCTAGCCTCACCTTGACCCAGTTCGTGAATCGTCCACTCACCCCACTCTATTCACTTCGCTCTTTCCTCTTCCGCCACCCTTCTACTGCCAGAAGAATCTCCCACTATGTTTCACTTTTGCTTTAACCGCCAAACCACTAGAGTTCCTCTCTCTATAGGCTCCGTCGCGACCGAGTTTTTCGCCGTAGCGTAGTACTTTCATGTGTCCGAGCCCCGAGCCTAACCCCAGCCCGAACCTAATGGCCCCGACAACTTCACTCAAGTCCAAGATCTGAACTCCAATGTGAAGAACCTGAGAGAGAGCTCCGTTAGAGTTTATGACAAAACGGGACGATGGTGAGGGATTGGACACAGGAGATGCTACCGAGGAACTCTCCAATACCGTGGTGGTATTTACGTGCATGTCTAAGGACAGCGCATGTGATGTGTTATTGCTCGATCGGTATTATGAAGAAGTACCCGTCATCAGCTAGTCTGAACCCAAAGGGGCCATATTTGTGCTCATAGCGGTTTGACGTGGATATGTTTTAATTGCTGGTGTGGAATTCGAAGGCGGTCGTTAATAAATTAGAGGTTCGCCGTGGGCATGAGGTTTGTGTAGCACTTCATGAAGCATCGAAGTATGTGAAGAAGTCGAGGGCTATCTCGGACGTGGGTTTTGTGTACCAGATGATTAATACTAGAGGCAGACGAAGGATAAAAGATCTGAAGCGGCAGTGAATACTCACGTCAAGGATTTGTTGAATCGGATCTCTGGAGGAGAAGATAAGCCAAATGACGCAGATTGATCGCAACGTCACATCCCTTGAGGCTAGGAAGAGGTACTACGTCGGGAATGTATTGAATGGAGGAGGGAGCGTGCCATGTTTCAGGCCTCTCCAGAGACTTAGATCAACATGGTGAACGATTCTGAGAAGGGGTCGTGGTCTACTCGGCTTGATATCCCCATGATTTACGATATTGATGCTGTCCATGGCCATACAACATGTACAAGACAACTTTTTTCACGATGTCAGTTCTGGAGCCACTGAGGATCCTGAGCTAGTTCAAGAGGATTGAGTTGCAACAAGCAATGGAAGATAGAGCTGCGGGAATTCCATATGTTCACACACCCTGTATTGTGGTATGCAGGGACCAGATGGATCGTTGTTATGAGAGCACTATAGTGAAGAGGCAAGAAGATGACCTTGCGAGTCACTAGGAATCAGCTACGCCAGACCAAGCGTTGCGGAGGTCTCGAAAGCTGAAGACATGGAGGCCATGAAGAAAGAGCATCACAGCTTCGAATCAAAGAGAAAGCTCGGCAAAGCATCGAAGCTTATTGTGTAGTTGATACATGGTAGAGAGAGATGGGGACGGCCACGGAATTGGGGTGGTGTTGTTGGTGCCAAACCAACCTACGGACGGGTCTCACGAGATTGTCTGTTGGTACATGCATCATCACGCGATGTCATGAAGTGTTCTGGGTTCATCAGCTGCTGAGACGGCAATCCCCCTGAACACAATTTTGGTCACGATAGACTGGATGCCACAGTAGAAAGCGAGAGGTTCTTGTTTTATTTCCCACTTCATTGCTTCAAATGCTCTGAAGCACAAAGAGATTGGCAAGGTCTAGTTCATCCTGCGAGAATCCCAAACCCAAAAGATCTGCGCCAATCATCTAACCATTCTTATGATGGCTGCTTAGGAGCACTCGGGCAACGCTAAATCAGTTGCATGCCAACACACGATTTAGCGTTGCCCGAGTGCTCCTAAGCAGCCATCATAAGAATGGTTAGATGATTGGCGCAGATCTTTTGGGTTTGGGATTCTCGCAGGATGAACTAGACCTTGCCAATCTCTTTGTGCTTCCAGAGCATTTGAAGCAATGAAGTGGAAATAAAACAAGAACCTCTCGCTTTCTACTGGTGGCATCCAGTCTATCGTGACCAGAAATTGTGTTCAGGGGGATTGCCGTCTCAGCAGCTGATGAACCCCAGAACACTTCATGACATCGCGTGATGATGCATGTACCAACAGACCATCTCGTGAGACCCCGTCCGTAGGTTGGTTTGGCACCAACAACACCACCCCAATTCCGTTGGCCGTCCCCATCTCTCTCTACCATGTATCAACTACACAATAAGCTTCGATGCTTTGCCGAGCTTTCTCTTTGATTCGAATCTGTGATGCTCTTTCTTCATGGCCTCCATGTCTTCAGCTTTCGAGACCTCCGCAACGCTTGGTCTGGCGTAGCTGATTCCTAGTGACTCGCAAGGTCATCTTCTTGCCTCTTCACTATAGTGCTCTCATAACAACGATCCCATCTCGGGTCCCTGCATACCACAATACAGGGTGTGTGAACATATGGAATTCCCGCAGCTCTATCTTCCATTGCTGTTGCAACTCCAATCCTCTTGACTAGCTCAGGATCCCTAGTGGCTCCAAAACTGACATCGTGAAATAAAGTTGTCTTGTACATGTTGTTATGGCCATGGACAGCATCAATATCGTAAATCATGGGGATATCAAGCCGAGTAGACCACGACCCCTTCTCAGAATCGTTCACCATGTTGATCTAAGTCTCTGGAGAGGCCTGAAATCATGGCACGCTCCCTCCTCCATTCAATACATTCCCGACGTAGTACCTCTTCCTAGCCTCAAGGGATGTGACGTTGCGATCAATCTGCGTCATTTGGCTTATCTTCTCCTCCAGAGTCATCCGATTCAACAAATCCTTGACGTGAGTATTCACTGGCCGCTTCAGATCTTTTATCCCTTCGTCTGCCTCTATGTATTAATCATCTGGTACACAAAACCCACGTCCGAGATAGCCCTCGACTTCTTCACCATACTTCGATGCTTCATGAAGTGCTACACAAACCTCATGCCCACGGCGAACCTCTAATTTATTAACGACGCCTTCGAATTCCACACCAGCAATTTAAACATATCCACGTCAAACCGCTATGAGCACAAATATGGCCCCTTTGGGTTCAGACTAGCTGATGACGGGTACTTCTTCATAATACCCGATCGAGCAATAACACATCACATGCGCTGTCCTTAGACATGCACGTAAATACCACCACGGTATTGGAGAGTTCCTCGGGTAGCATCCTCCTGTGTCCCAATCCCTCACCATCGTCCCGTTTTCTGTCATAAACTCTAACGGAGCTCTCTCTCAGGTTCTTCACATTGGAGTTCAGATCTTGGACTTGAGTGAAGTTGTCGGGGCCATTAGGTTCGGGCTGGGGTTAGGCTCGGGGCTCGGACACATGAAAGTACTACGCTACGGCGAAAAAACTCGGTCGCGACGGAGCCTATAGAGAGAGGAACTCTAGTGGTTTGGCGGTTAAAGCAAAAGTGAAACATAGTGGGAGATTCTTCTGGCAGTAGAAGGGTGGCGGAAGAGGAAAGAGCGAAGTGAATAGAGTGGGGTGAGTGGACGATTCACGAACTGGGTCAAGGTGAGGCTAGGACTTGGAAATGGCTGTCAAATTCTGTATTTTGCTTGATACTCCATTCATGGAACGGTTTTCGCAGGATTGCAATGATGCGATGATGGATGAAGAGAGAAGAGCCCCTGCAGCAACCTTTTTCCGTTGCGGCTTTCGTTTCGTGACTCCTTCCTTTCTCCCAAATAGTCACCGTGCAGAAGCAGAAACGGTGGGGCTTCTTCGCGTCGTCCGTCGTTGGGGAAGACTCCCCCCCGGCCGCCGCCCCGTGGCTAGCTCTTTTTTTTTGTTTTTTTTAGATCCCCCCTCTTCTCAAGGCATGTAGAGATCAAGATTCGAGATCCCGAGAGCAAGTTGGTCGTTCCTCGTGGCTTGTTCTCTCAACACCTGAGCTCGTTCGAGCTCGGCCTGAACTTGCAGTCTCCTCTTCTTGGCATCAGTCGCGCGGTCCTCTTGATCCCTCTTCACGAGAGTTCTTTTGCCTTCCCTTCTAGCTTCAATTGATCCCTGAGATGTGGTTGCCAATGGAGGCAACCTGATGTGCTGCTTAAGAAAACAAGCAGTGGTACTTGATTCAATGGATGACTTCCCACAGAAAGCGAGACTGGCCTGAGGGACTGAGGTCTTGAGTTCTCTTTTCTGGCCCCCCCCCACCTGGCAAGCCCAATCCAGGTGCTTATTGAAGGCGACTGGAAATGGCAAGCTTGGAACTGTCCGACTGCGGATGGTCCCCCTCCCATCCTTGTCTCAGTGACCACCAGGTAGAGCTTGAGCACACCAGCCAACCCATTGGCAACGGTCATTCCTCCTTTTAGCAACCGCCTCCAAACGCCAATTCTCCTCTTCCATTCAACGTCACCAACCCACACTTGAAACGTTTTTCCCACATTAGTGGCCACCTGCACTTTGTCTTTTCGTTTGACCCGGTCCTCCCAATTGCATCACCGAAAGTGCCACTCAGGTTTGTCGTCCACCACCGTATTTTCTTCTTTGTTAATGATGGTGTCTCCACGTTGGTCTTATAGGGACTTTGAAGCAAATACCTCGAACCTCAAAGCAAAGACCTTCTTGATACTTGAATGACTGTCTCCAACGCCATCTCTTGCTCCATCTTCAGATGCAAGTTTCTGTCAGCATCAAATTTGGTACGAGATAGCTTCCTTGAAATGTGCGGATCCCCAAGGTGCAAGATACTTTTGGCATAGGCAATAGTTTGTATGCTTCAACTCTCACCAATGCAATAGACTCTTGAAGTCTTAATTGGAGCTCCAAAATGCTTCTGGATTTCTTCAATCGCAGCTCGTTTTCAGTACACCAAGATGTAAATTTGAGCTATTAAAAGACAATGTCATGACTCCTAAAAATACAAAAATCAAAAATTATAAATCCAAAATGAAGAGAAAAATTAACAGAAGAGTACTGACTATTTTTACATTTTTGTGGCCTCAAATGCTAATTTTTATTAAATATTTTTCTAATTTCTAAAAAATATTTAAAATGCGAAAAATATGAAAAATTATTTTTGTTCAAAAAATGTTTCCCTAGGCTTGGCTAAGGCTTCCATAGTTGATTTTGCAATTTTCTCCTTTTTTCTTGATTTTTTTTTTTATTAATTTTCGAAAAATAAAAATGCTGAAAAATACTTGAAAATATGAAAAATCATTTTTTGTCAAAATTGGTTCCCTAGGCTTGGCCAAGGTCCCCAAAGTTGATTTTTCAATTTTATGAATTTTATGAATTTTCTATTAATTTTAAAAGAGAAAAAGATGATTAAAAGTCAGGTGTCAACAGTTACCCTTCCTGAAAGTTGGCCCTGATGTCCCGTACACTTTCGGTCTTATTGGTAAGTTTCTCTTGATATTGGATAGAGAGTTGTTCAGTGTCCAACGTCAATGTTTGGTTCAGAGCAAGACATGATGATTCGTGAAAAGGAAAATTCAGTCAGACTAAAATTACATAACTTGATGCTAAAATGAATTCTCGGTTTGAGGTTAAGCAGCGCTCTATACACAATTCCGAAGATTCTCTTTGGAAATTCAGATCAACTCTTTTTATTTAATTATTGTTACCTGTTCATTTTCTTGCAGGAGATCTGGGTCAGACACATAATTCGAATGTGACGCTGACTCATTATGAGCAAAACCCATATAAACCAAAATTATGTATTATTATAAATTTGATGTACTAGAACTTTTTACATCATAAATATGATATTGTTATGTGTTGACATCGTTGAATCTATAGGCATTGAAAAATCATATTTAGAAGCTTTAACGAAGTTTGAGGATCCAATTTGGAAGAAAAGTAAATTTTGAAATTTGTCGTAAATTTTAATATATTTTTCATATAAGAAAATATCTGAAAATAAGAAAATAGATTCCATAGACTACAAATATGAAGAAATTGCTAAAATTTTATTTAAAAACCTTTCCATGTTGGACCATTTAAAGTACTGACTATTTTTTTCGTGAACATTTTTTTTTTCCATAAGGGGCAAAATCATCATTTTGAAAAGATAGATGAAAAAATCCTTAAAAGTAGGATTGGCAATTAAAATGGCCCATTTCCTAATTTTTGAAATTTTTCGAGACAATTATCCGTAATGGGCAAATCATCATTTCAAAATGTCTAAAAGGGAAAACCATCCAAAATAGGACCGACCCGTTAAAATGGTCAATTTCTTAATTTTTGAGATTTATGAAAATTTTTGGAATTTTTTTGGTATTTTTTTTCTTTTTTTATAAATTTTCTCACGAATTTTTAATTTTGTATTACAACCCCCCCCCCCCCCCACTTTTTCTTTGTTCGGCACTATAAGTGCCGAACCAAGTGTTTTTTTTGTTTTTTTTGTTTTTGGTTTTTTGTTTTGTTCGGCACTTATAGTGCAGAACAAGTGTTTTTTTTTGTTTGTTTTTTGGTTTTTTTTGTTGTTCGGCGCTAGAAAAGCCGAACAAGGGCTTGTTCGGCACTTCCACTGCCGAACAAACCCCATTCTTCGTATTTTTCTCACGCAAAACCCCAAATCCGTAAAAAGAAAAATTTTTTAACCCATTTTCGTAAAAAGCCCTAGCTTTTGAGTCATGCAAATTGACGTGGACTGGCACGCACTTTGACCTCTTAGTCTTTTCACTACCCCTTCTCTTGCATGGACCGCCTTGTACGTTTGCCGGTGGAAAGACCTGAGCGTTTGAATTTAGTATGCAGTGTCCACCTACCTAGCACCATCTTTGTATCGCTTTCGACACTACTTTTT